>PJEN01013351.1:0-52679 GCA_004024605.1 Pteronura brasiliensis | reverse complement strand
TTGGCTTTTGTTTCCTTTGCCTTTGGAGACATATCTTGAAAGAAGTTGCTGTGGCTGATATCGAAGAGATTACTGCCTATGTTCTCCTCTAGGATTCTGATGGATTCCTGTCTCACATTGAGGTCTTTTATCCATTTTGAGTTTATCTTTGTGTACGGTGTAAGAGAATGGTCGAGTTTCATTCTTCTACATATAGCTGCCCAGTTTTCCCAGCACCATTTATTGAAGAGACTGTCGTTTTTCCACTGTATATTTTTTCCTGTTTTGTCGAAGATTAACTGACCATAGAGTTGAGGGTCCATATCTGGGCTCTCTACTCTGTTCCACTGGTCTATGTGTCTGTTTTTCTGCCAGTACCATGCTGTCTTGGTGATCACAGCTTTGTAGTAAAGCTTGAAATCAGGTAATGTGATGCCCCCAGTTCTATTTTTGTTTTTCAACATTTCCTTAGTGATTCGGGGTTTCTTCTGGTTCCATACAAATTTTTGGATTATTTGCTCCAGCTCTTTGAAGAATACCGGTGGAATTTTGATCGGAATGGCATTAAAAGTATAGATTGCTCTAGGCAATATAGACATTTTAACAATGTTTATTCTTCTGATCCAAGAGCATGGAATGGTCTTCCATCTTTTTGTATTTTCTTCAGTTTCTTTCATGAGTGTTCTGTAGTTCCTCGAGTACAGATCTTTTATCTCTTTGGTTAGGTTTATTCCCAGGTATCTTATGGTTCTTGGTGCTATAGTAAATGGAATCGATTCTCTAATTTCCCTTTCTGTATTTTCATTGTTAGTGTATAAGAAATGAGTTTTAATGAACACTTATACTTTGATTTTTTTTTTAAAGATTTTATTTTATTTTTTTTGACAGACAGAGTTCATAAGTAGGCAGAGAGGCAGGCAGAGAGAGAGAGAGGGAGGAAGCAGGCTCCCTGCTGAGTAGAGAGCCTGATGCGGGGCTCCATCCCAGGACCCTGGGATCATGACCTGAGCCGAAGGCAGAGGCTTTAACCCACTGAGCCACCCAGGCGCCCCTTATACTTTGATTTTGATTATAGTTTTTAATTAGGTAGTTTGTAGTTCATTAGAAAGGCTTTCACATTCATAAAGAATTTCAGCATATTCATGATATCAATGAGAATTTAAGTGTGTTTATAATCTAGGATATTTAATATACCTTTAATGACTTTAAAATTTTTTTATTTTGAAATAATTTTAGATTTACAGAATGTTGCAAAAATTAGTATAGACACTTCCCACGCATCCTTCATCTAGCTTCCTTTCATGTTAACATCCTACATAGTAAAAGTGCAGTTATCAAAACCAAGAAATCAGTAGCCATAAAAACCAATTAACTGCACATCTCAGTGCATCCTAACTGGAGGTACATAGGGCCAACATATCTTATTACTGATTATGTTAACCTTGATAACTTAGTTAAAAATGTTATCTGCCAGTTTTCTACACTGTAAAGTTACTGTTTGTCCCTTTATAGCTAATATTTTGGGCAAAAGACTTTAACATTATACATTATCTTGTTTCTCCTCAAACCTTTATACATTAATTTTAGTATTCATCAGGGGATCTTTCCTACAGGTTACTACTGTGGCATTTGCCCAATGGTAATTCTGCATTTTCCCTATTTCTTCTATATTTATTAATTGGAATTTTGAGCAAAGAAGAGCTTTCCCTTCTCCATTTATTTATTTATTCATTTATATCAGTATGAACTCATGGGTATTTATTTTATCTTATGGGTTATATATAATCTAATACTATTATTATTTATTTTTTGGGTCAAATTCTTCTAGATTTGACCTTTGGAAGTCCTTCAGGGTTGTTCCTATATCCTTTCATCATGTACTATTCATTTTTCTACCATTTTCTAATTTTTTGGGGCCACGGAGTTGCTTTAAGTTTCATCTTCTGTTTACCCTGTCCCAACATTTGCAATAACTAAGGAGACTTAGCAGTCTTAAATGTGTATGCAGCAGACAACAGAGCTTCAAAATATATGAATCAAAACTGATAGAACTGAACAGATAAAATAGACAAATCTGTCACTTTAGTTGGAGACTCTATAAAATCAAATTACCAAAGAAGATAGCAAGAAAGGAACAAAGGAACTACAAAAATAGAAAACAATTTAACAGAATACCAGTACTGAGTCCTTGTGTATCAATATTACTTTAATGTGACTAGATTAAATTCTCTAATTAGAAGAGTGTCTGATGGATTAAAAAACAAGACTGCCTTCAAGAGACTTACTTTAATATGCTGCCTTCAAGAGACTTACTTTATTATGCTGCCTTCAAGAGACTTAGTTCAACTATAAAGACACATTTATGCTGAAAGTGAAGGGATGCAAAAAGCTATTCCATGCAAATGGAAGCCAAAAGAGGGCAGGCTATACTTTTATCAGAAAAACTATACTTTATGTAACAAGAGATATGATCATTATATTGTGATAAAGGAGTCAGGTCAAGAGGATATCACAAATATAAATATATATGTGTACCCAATATCAGAGCAGTCCAACACAGAAAACAAATCTTAATAGATCTAATTGGAGAAGTAGAAACCAGTGTAATAAAAGTAGGGGATTAATACCCATTTTCAACAATGCATATGTCATCCAGCAGAAAATCAGTAAAGAAACATGTGACTTGAACTGCACTTTATACTAAATGGACCTAATATACATATAGAAAACTATTCCAACCAACAGGAGCAGCATATATTTCTTCTCAAGCACACTCAGACCATTCTCAGGATATATCATACTTTAGTTCACAAAACAAGTCAAAAAATTTAAGAATATGGAATCAACTATCCTCATCAATATGAAACTAAAAATAAAAAATAAGAGGAAAACTGGAAAATCCACAAATACGTGGAAATTAAACAACATACTCCTGAACAACCAGTAAGTCAAAGAAGAAATCAAAAGCGAAGTAAAAAAAAAAAAATCTTGGACAAATGAAAATGGAAACACAACATACCACAACCTATGGGATTATAGCAAAAGCAGTTCTAAGAGGGACATTGATAGTGATAAATGCCTACATTAAGACAAAAAAGGAATCTCAAACCTAACTATAAGTACACCTCGAGGAACTAGAAAAAGAACAAACTGAGTCAGGTTAATGGAAGGAATAAAGATCAGAGGAGAAATGATTAGAGACTAAAAAACAATAGAGAAAACAAAACTGGTTGGTTGGTTTTGAAAAGATAAAATTGAAAAACCTTTAGCTACACTGAGGAAAAAGAGAGCATACTCACATAAATCGAAACGAAAGAGGCATCATTACAACTGATAGCACAGAAATACAAAGGCTCTACAGTTACACACCAAATAATTGGACAATCTAGAAGAATTGAATAAATTCCTAGAAATATATAACCTACCAAGTTTGAATCATGAAGAATGGAAAAACTGAACAGACCAATTTTGAGTACAGAGATTGAATTAGTAAAACAAAACAAAAAAGCAACTCCCTGTAAAGAAAAGCCCAGGAATAGATGGCTTTACTGCTGAATTTTACCATACAGTTAAGGAAGAATTAATACAAATCCTTCTCAGACCCTTCTAAAAAGTTGAATGTGAGGGGACACTTCCAGACTCCTTTACAAGTCCAGCATTACTCTGATACCAAAGTCAGACAAGGATATACTACAAAAACTGAAAACCATAAGATGATACTCCTGATAAACATAGATACAAAAATTCTCAACAAAATATTAGTAAACCAAATTCAACTACACATGATATACCAAGATAAACTGGGATTTATCCCTGGGATACAGTAATGGTTCAACATGTGCAAATCAATAAATATGATTTAGCACATTAACAGAATGGAGGATAGATATCAAATGATTCAATTGATGCGGATAAAGCATTTGCCAGAATTTAACACCCTTTTGTGATAAAAACTCTCAACACATTAGGTATAGAAAGGTTGTACCTCACTCTAGGAATGGCCATCTATGACAAGCCCATAGCTGACATCATACTTAACAGTAAAAAAGCTGAAATATTTTTCTCTGATGTCAGGAACAAGGAAATGATGCGTACTGTCACCACTTCTATTGAGCATAATGCCAGAATTCCTAGCCAGAGCAAATAGGCAAGAAATAAGAGACATTCAAATTAGAAAGCAAGAATTAAAATAGTCTCTGCAGATAACATGATCCTACATACAGAAAACCTTAAAGACTCCACCAAAACCTCTGTTAGAACTAATAAGTGAAGTATTTTTAGTAGAGTTGTAGGATACAATATTGACATACAGAAAATCGGTTGCATCTTGAAAAAGCATTGGACAAAATATAATATCCATTTGTGATTAAAGAAAACCTTCCATTAAGTAGGGTTACAAGGAATGTACCTCAATATAATAAAGGCTAGATACAAAAACCCCACACCTAATATCATCCTCAGTGGGGAAAAACAGAGCTATTCCTCTACTGTCAGGAAAAAGGTAGGGTTGTCCGCTCTCACCATTGTTATTTAACGTAGTATTGGAAGTCCTAGTCACAGCAATCAGAAAACAAAAAGAAATAAACGGCGTCCAAATTGGCAAGGAAGAAGTCAACCTTTCACCATGCAGAGGACATGATGCTGTATGTAGAAAACCCAGAAGACTCCATCAAAAAATGGCTAGAACTCATACCCATGTTCATTAAACTCACAGGATATAAAATCAATGTGTTGGGAAGACTGGACAGCAACATGCAAAAGAATGGAATTGGATCACTTCCTTACACCCTATAAAAAAATAAATACATAACATAAAAAAATAAATAATAAAATAATAAAAAAAAATTTAAAAAGGCAGAATTGAGATCTTGGTTAAAAAAAAAAAAAAAAAAAAAAAGGATGAAAGACCTAAATGTGAGACAGGAGGGATGCCTGGTTGGCTCGGTCTGTTAAGTGCCTGCCTTCGTCTCAGGTCACGAGTTCAGGGTTCTGAGATTGAACCCCTCTGTTGGGCTCCCTCCACAGCAGGGAGTCTGCTTCTCTCTCTCCCTCTGCTTGTGCGCTCTCTCTCTCTCTCAAATAAATAAGATAAAACAAAAGTGAGACAGGAAAGCATTAAAATCTAGAGGCAAACACATGCAGTAACCTCTTTGACATTGGTCATAGCAACTTCTTACTAGATATGTCTCCTGAGGCAAGGGAAACAAAAGCAAACATGAACTATTGGGACTTCATTAAGATAAAAAGCTTCTGTACATTGAAGGAAACAGTCAACGAAACTAAAAAGCAGCCTATGGAATGGGAGAAGATATTTGCAAATAACATCTGATAAAGGGTTAGTATCTAAAATCTATAAAGAACTTATCAAACTTAAGACCCCCAAAATAAATAATCCAGGCAAGAAATGGGCGGAAGACATGAATAGACATTTTTCCAAAAGACATACAAATGGCCAACAGATGCATAAAAAAATGCTCAACATCACTTACTATCCAGGAAACGCAAATCAAAATTACAATGAAATACTACCTCACACCTGTGAGAATGGCTAAAATTAACAATACAAGAAACAATAAGTGTTGGGGACGATGCAGAGAAAGGAGAACCCTCTTGCACTGTTTGTGGGAATGCAAACAGGTGCAGCCACTCTGAAAAACAGTTTGTAGTTTCCCCAAAAAGTTTAAAATAGAACTGCCCTAGAATCCAGCAATAGCCCTACTAGGTACTAACAAGGATACAAAAAATACTATTTCAAAAGGATACATGAACCCTGATGTTTAAAGCAGCATTATCAATAATAGCGAAATTATGGAAAGAGTACAAATGTCCATTGACTGATGAATGAATGAAGATGTGGTGTATATATATAATATATATATATAATATATATGTAAATATATATAATATATATAATATATATACACACATATATTTATATTATATATAAATATATATAATAAATATACACACCACATCTTCATTCATTTCATTCTTTTCGATGCCTGAGTAATGTTCCATTATATCTATGTATCTAATGGGTAGATAGATATATACATAGTGGATAGATAGATACATCTATCTATCCACTATGTATATATCTATCTATGTATATATCTATCTATCCATTAGATAGATAGATCTATCTATTAAATATAATATATAATTAAATATATATATATAATTAAATATAATATATATATTATAATTATATATAATATATATAATATTCCATTATGTATATATATAATTATGTATATGTATGTATATAATATGTAAATATGTATATATATACATAATGGAATATTACTCAGGCATTGAAAAGAATGAAGTCTCACCATTTGCAACAGTGTGATTGGAGCTAGTGTGTATTATACTAAGCGAAATAGGTCAATCAGAGAAAGACAAATACCATATGATTTCACTCATATAGAATTTAAGAAACAAAACAAATGAGCATTAAGAAACAAAACAAATGAAAAAAGGAGAGAGAGAAACTAAGAAACAGGTTCTTAACTATAGAGAACAAACTGATGGCTACTAGAGGGGAGGTAGATGAGGGGGTGAGTTAAATAGGTGATAGGGATCAAGGATCATTTGTTGTGCTGAGCACCAGGTGTTTGTGGAAGTGTTGAGTCACTAAATTGTACACCTGGAACTAATATTATGGTGTATATTAACTGGAATTTAAATAAATGCTTAAAATGAAATTAAAATAAAAAAGATCAGTTGCATCTCTATATACTAACAATGAAGTATTAAAAAAAAGAAATCAAGAAAATCTCATTTACAATAACATCGAAAAATAAATACTTAAGAAATAAATTTACTGAAGAGATAAAAGATCTGTATATCGAAAACCATAAAACATTGGTAAAAGAAATAAAAAATAAATGGAAGGATACGGGGCACCTGGGTGGCTCAGTGGGTTAAGCCGCTGCCTTTGGCTCAGGTCATGATCTCGGGGTCCTGGGATCGAGCCCCGCATCGGGCTCTCTGCTCACTGGGGAGCTTGCTTCCTCCTCTCTCTCTGCCTGCTTGTGATCTCTCTCTGTCAAGTAAATAAATAAAATCTTTAAAAATAAATAAATAAATAAATAAATGGAAGGATATTCTGTGTTCATGGATTGGAAGAATTAATATTTTGAAAATGTCCATGCTATCCAAACTAACTATAAATTTAATTTAATTCCTATCAAAGTTCTATTAACATTTTTTTACAGAAATAGACAATTTCAAAATGCATATGAAACTAAAACATAACCTGAATGGCTAAAGCAGTCTTGAGTAACAAGAACAAAATAGGATGTGGTGTATATATACAATGGAATATATATTATTCAGTCTTTAAAAAGAAGGTTACCCTACCATCTGTGACAACATGGATTAACCTGGAGTATATTATGCTAAATGAAGTAAGGCAGATGGAGAAAGGCAAATCTGTATGATCTTACTTAGATATGGAATCTAAAAAAGTCTAACTCAGCAACAATTAGAATAGTGGTTGTTACCAGGAGATGGAAAATGGGGCAAATGAGGAGATGTTAGCCAAAGGGTACAGAGTTGCAGTTATAACATTATTAAGTTCTGGAGACCTATTTTACAGCATGATGACTATAGTTAATAATAAGGTATTGTGTACTTGAAATTTGCTGAAAGTAGATCTTGTGTTCTGTGTATACACACACGCACACACACACACACACGATAGATACATTAATTATCTCAATAGTGATCATTATTTCACAATGTATACCGTTATATATCTTATATATATATACAGTTTTTATTTGTCAACATGCCTCGTGTAACTGGATAATAAAGTATCAATACCAATGCTAGCAAGGATGTGGAAAAAGTGTCTCATATGTTATTGGTGGGAACGTAAAATTGTATAGCTGTTCTGGAAAATAGTTCAGCAGTTTCTTTAAAAACCAAACATATAAAAATCAAGTACAGTTATTGAACTACTGGGCATTTGTCCTAATTAAATGAAAACTTGTACTCGAAAATGTGTACAAATGTTCGTAGCAGCTTTATTTGTAGTAGCCAAAAACTGGGGGGAAATACGGATGTTCTTCAGCAGGTGAATGAACAGACAATTGTGGAATATCCATACCAAGGAAACTACTTAGCAGTAAAAATCAACAAACTATTGAAACATGGAATGTATTGACCTCATTGTGTTGAATTAAAAAACTGATTTCAAAGGCCACATGCTACATGGTTTCGTTTATATAACATTCTCAAAATGACAGAGCTATATATAGCTATATAGACAGAGCTATATAGCTATAGGGACAGGACTAGGGGGTTGAGTATAAATGGATAGTATGAGGAAGTCCTTTTTGGTGATGGAACAGTGGTGACAGTTACATAAATCTATACATGTAAAATTGCACAGAACTACACACACACACCACACACACACACAGATGAATGCATGTAAAAAGTGGTGAAAACTGAGTAATATCTGTAGTCTAATTAACAGTATTGTAGCAATGTCAGTTTCCTAGTTTTTATGTTTTTCTACAATTATATAAGAAATCATCATTGGAAGAGCTGGATGAAGGCTACCCAGGACTGTGTACTATTTTGAAAATTCCTGTGAGTCTATTGTTTATTTCAAAATAATTTTTTTAAAGGTAAGTACACAGATATTGACAAATTCCCTCCAAGAGGGCTAAACCAATTTTTATGTATGGTATGTATATATGTATGTTATGTTTGTATATATGGTATATGTGTATATGTGTTTGTATATGCATTTTGGTATATGTGCATGTATGTGCAGATACATACATGCACATCTATGTGGTATAGTGCATATATAAACACAGATATATGTATATTTATATAAAACCAGAAACATAAGAGACTGTTCAGCACAGCTTTGCTAACATAGTGTGTTGTCATACTTTTTAATCTTCTCTAATCTGTTAGGTAACAAATGGTGTTACTATGTTCTAATTTGCTTTTCTTTTATTATAAATGAGTTTGAACATTTTCTTTTCATATATTTGAGGGCCATTTTTATACTTCTTGTTGTTTTGATTCTGGTTCTTTGTTCCTTAAATGTCAAGTGTTCTTAATATATTGTATTAGACCTTTGTACTGTATATTACAAATATTTTTTCCAGTTTGTCCGTTGTCTTTTGAATTTGTTTATGGTGGCTTTTGCCATGCAAGAACTTTTATTCTTGTTCAGCCTAAATTATCAGTCTTTTTTTATTGCCTCAGTTTTGAGTCATAGTTATTTTTTATTGAATCTGGATTTTGAGTCATAATTTCCCTGCACTAAGGTTTTGGAGGAATTCACACATGTTTTCTTTTACTTGTATGGCTTCATTTTTGTAGTTAGGTTCATAATTATTTGAAGTTTATTCTTATGTGTGGTATAAGATAGAGATCTAATTCTTTCCCAGTTTTTGTCCAGCTTTCCCAGAACTATTTGTTAAATTTGAATGATTTGAGATGCTGCCTTTATCATATACTAAACTTCATATGTGCTTGGGTCTGTGTCCGGACTTTGTATTCCCCTGTACCAGGTCCACAGTGTTTTAATTATAGAGGCTTTAGTAGTATGCTTTAACATTTTGTTGGGAAAATCCCCTGCAAAAGTTTTCTTTTCCATGTCTTTCTTGCTCTTCTTGCATGTATGTTTTTACCACATGAACTTTAGTATCAATTTCCTAACCTCATATAGTAGCTTGTTTGTATTTTTATTGGAATTACATTAAATCTATGAATTAAACTTAGTAAGAACTAACATTTTTATAATATTGAATTCTATTAAAGAACATGAAATTTTTTCTATTGTTCATACTTTATGTGTCTTTCAGGAGTGTTTTAGAATTTTCCTCTTATAAGTAATCTTTGTTGCTATTGTAAATGAATTTTTTTGTATCATTATGTGCTGTATTTATTTTTTGTATATATAAAGGACATTTTGTTTGTAAATTTTATATTCTCTTAATTCACTCTAAAGTCTTTATTGTTTGAGCTATTTTCATCTTTGAATCTGTGGCATTTCCAGGTATACTATCATATCATTTGTGAATAGAGATTGTTTTAGTTCTTCTTTTCCATTGTTATGCCTGTAAGTAATTTGGCTTATATAATTGCCTTGGCTCATACCTCTAGTACAGTATTGAATAATAATGGATATAGTGGACATCCTTTCATTGTTCCTGATCTTAGTGGAAATATCTCTAGAATTTTCTCATTAAATACAGTCATGTCTTTAGGACTACAGTATATATATTTAATCACTTTAAGGAAGTATCTCTCAGTTCCTATATTTGTAAGTGAATTAATGTTATCACTGCCTTTTTAATATTTATGGAAATCATGAATTTTTCTTAGAGTTATTAAAATGGTATATAATACTGATGGATTTTTAAATATTGAAGTTACCTTATATTTGTGAAGTAAATACCACTTTGTCTTGGTGTGTCATTTTCTTAAGGTGGTCTTGGATTCTGTTTGTCAATATTTTTTTTAATTTTGTGGTAAAATACACTTAATATAAAACTTACTATCTTAACCATTTTTAAGTGTTCAGTTCAGTGGTATTAAACACATTCACATTGTTCTGCAACCATCACAGCCATCATTCCCTAACTCTTCAATTTGAAAAACTGATTTGCTTGTTAATATTTTATCTAGCTTTTGCAACATCATTATAAGTAATATTGTTTTATACTTTTCTTTGTTCTACCTTTATCTAGTTGAAGTATCAGTGTTATTTATATTTGATCCATGAAAGGAATTAGGAAGTTGTCCTTCCTTTTTAATGCTCTGGAATAATTTATTGAGCATTGGGACTAATTATCAAAATTGACCCCAGAGTTGGCAGCTATATAGTACTCTTAGTTTAATGGTACAGTGTTTTTTCTCCTTTTTCTGTTTTCAGTTGCCAAAGGATGCTACTTCTTTAATTTTTGTCTTTTTTTTTCCTTTCCCAGAAGCTATGCGTTTTATAGATTGTGTTCTTTAAATCACAAACTTTTAAGTTCATTCTATGTGGTTTGTGTTCTAATCTACTCAGATTTTTTTTTTTTAGCATTTTCAAACTTAATGTGGACTTAGTCATTGTGGTAGTATATTTTTAATCAATGTTAAGTCCTTCTGTTCAGTTTTCCACAGATTTTTTTGCATTGTTTTTATTTTGGTCTATTTCTGCTTATCGCAAATCCTTGTTGGGTCAGCAAGGGTAGAGTGGGAGTAGGAAAGATCAAGTACTGGCTTTAATGATTTTTTTCTCTTTTTATCCATAATCACTTTGAAGCTTTGGCATTCTCTGTCTTAAAGTTACCTTATAGGCCGAAAGTACGGTTTCATGTGGAACTTGCTTTTTCCTTCTTGTTGCCTATGGTTTGGGGAGAAATAGTGTGAAGTAGATATCTATGCATTTGCTATTTTCTTTAGCTCTTAAGAATTTTTACTACATTCCTTCTTTTCTGGTTTCTTAGATATAAACTATAGAACAAGTGAATTAGGGGCAGTAGTGATTTTTGGAGGATAAACATAATTAACCCTTTTCTATTGTTAAAGGTTGCGGATGAGGCAATTTAAAAAGAACTGGAAATGTGATTTAGATTCAGCCTTGAATGAAATAGAGGTATGACACTTATTTTTTTTAAATAAATTGCTGGGATCTCTGAAAACCAGTAATAACAAAGAAACTTTGAATAGAGGGTAAAGTTTTTTTAAACCCTCTTGTTATACAGAGAAAATTCTCAAGGGAAAGAAGTCTCATATTTTTTTAACACTTTGAAATGCAAACAATTTCTAGAGTTATGGACTATTTTAAAAATAATTGTTCAGTTTCAAAATTAACATATTAAGGTATAATAATCTAAGGCTTATTAGCCTTTAATTCTTGTTGCCAGACAGACTTGGCGCACAAGAAAGTTGGCTTTCTTACCATAATCCATGGATGGCTGCAGTATGTGAAATGATAGTGGAAAGCCAAGGTCAGTGTGCCCTCTCCAGGCATTTGGAGTATAAGAAATAGAGAACTTTCAAGATGATTTTACTGTTTAGTTTAAGATCATTTTTATACTCATCTAGGAATTGTTGGTCTAAATTAGTATTTGTATCTTTGAAATAATCTTATGTTGGTGTGGAAAAGTGTTTCTTTGTTTATAGTAGAAAATAATGAGAAGATGGTAAGTTTACTGAAATTTACTTTGTAGTCCCTTTCACACAAAAAATGTAGTGCCCAAAATGATATTTGGGCCCCAAATTATTAATGGGGCCAAATAATAGCAAAATGCAATCTCTAAAAGTTAACTCTAAAAGTAAAATCTCTAAAAGTAAAATAATGTATTTCTACAGAGACAGCTCAAACTATATAGCTAATCATCTGTTTTCCATAAAACTTATCTCCACTGTCTAGTTCAGGTTTTGGGGTGACATCATTAAGTACATTACGAAAAGGTTATTAAAAGAGATGTACATTGCTATCTGGAACTTACAGAGACTATGCTATAGTCAGAAACCCAAATTGCACAATAGCAAGTTATTGGTGGTGTAACACTGTCAGTAAGTTTTTGAGATCTACAGAGATTGTGTTATTAATTTCTATATATCTAATGCCTACATGTGTCTATTCCATAATACGTTTTTTATAAATGACAGCTTTCTTTTTTCTTGTTTTGTTTCTAATAATTCTGATAGCATTGTAAAGAAAAAGGTGACTGGACCAAACTGGGAAATTTATACATTAACATAAAAATGGGCTGTGAAAACTTTGCAGATTTCCAGAGATTTTGTGCTTGTATTGCTGAAACATTAACAAAAGACTGTAAAGAAGAGAGACTAGGTGTTCCATTTTGTGAATTTGCTGAAACAGGTAAAATGTCACTCTTTGGGTTTAAGTATTGTGTGTGCTAGGATGGTGCAGTGTTTTAACAGGAATGTAAAGCCCTTACTATTTTCCATGTTGGGTATAAGTTGATATTGCAGATTTCAGATACTTTTCCTTCTCTTTATAAATCTTTCATCTTTTTATTATCAAGTTAGATTATAATGATAGAAGGTCAAGAATTGTTTTAACACCTCATGTTTCATTTTCTTATCTGTCTTTTCATTCAGATTGGTAAAACTATTGCTAGCAAATTGTACTGGAGCACTTGAATTTTTGAATCATTAAAGTCGTTACTACCTTCACTAGTATAAGTCAACAAAATTCATGTGTTTCTGAGACTTTTTTTTTTTTGTATGAGCTCTTCACTGCTGTATTTTTTTTTAAAGATTTTATTTATTTATTTAACAGAGAGAGATCACAAGTAGGCATAGAGGCAGGCAGAGAGAGAGGGGGAAACATGCTCCCTGCTGAACAGAGAGCCTGATGTGGGGCTCGATCCCAGGACCCTGGGATCATGACCTGAGCTGAAGGCGGAGGCTTTAAACCACTGAGCCACCCAGGCGCCCCTTCACTGCTATATTTTTAATCAGAGGTCAGCAAACCTTTTCTGCAAAGGGCCAGTAGTAAATATTTTAGGCTTCACGCTATCAGATGTGATCACACAATCACAAAGTTTTCTTTTCCTTTCAAGCAACCCTTTAAAAATAGGGGAACCATTCTTAGCTCACAAGCTATACAAAAACAGGCCACAGGCCAGATTTGTCCTGTAGGCTGTGGTTTACCAACACCTGGTCTTTGTTCTAGTGTCAATAATTTCATATCACTTAGTCTTTGCTGCCATTTTAAATGACTTTTTCACTTTTTTTGATATGCCTACTTTGTGTTTCAGTTAGCAAAGATCCACAAAATAGTGAAGTAGATAAAACTTTGCTGGGAAGAATTGGAATCAGTGCTATGTACTACTATCACAAGCTGTTGCAGTGGTCCAAGGTATGTCATTAAATTTTTGTTTGGGGTTGGTATAGAGTGTGTTAATTTAAAATTTTTTTAACAATATAGTTAACCCTGCAAATTAGAAATTTTCTAATTATTGTTATAAGTGATAAAATGAGTCCCAGACTAGTGAGTGAATTATTAGGTAGGATATTAGGCAAATGTGGAAAGGCAGTAGCATGAGACCAGTTACCCTGAAGAAGTGTCAGAAGTATGCTTAGTATCATATTTATTTGAAGCAACTTTCAATACAGAGTTTTGCTTCCTCTTAAGGATTTATAACATTATAATTTTGCATAAGTTCCAGTCACCTTTTTTAAGATGAATCCAGGGAACTCAGAATTAACAGAACTCCTTAAAAATCACCTCCTGGAACACTTAGACCATATATCTTGATATCTACCTTTGAGGTTTAGCTCACCTTAGAAGTGGTCTAGTTATTCTGGACCATACTGAACTTCCATTCTTTAGATTTCTCTGAGGTGACAGGTGGTTGGCGATTCAACAAAGTGAAATAAAGTAGAGGACAGGAAAAATCTAAAATAGGAAGGAATTTCTGAGGGATGAATGGAGCAGTTGAGAATGTGGTCAGTACTGAATCAGCTATTATAATGTACCTTTTGTTGCTTCTTTCTTCTTATAAAATAAGGTTATTTCATAAAGAAATATGTTCAGTAACATATAAGTACATGGTCACTCATACACATAAAAATTCATTGATTTTTTAAAATTAAAAACAACAACAACAGAATCCTTGTACATAAGGTCTCCAGTCTTTAAGGTCTTCAAAAGGTTAGTATTCACTGTGTGGTTGTAGGCCTGCAATGGGCAGACTATAGCTTGTCCCTAGTCTCATAGTCTAGCTTAAGTTTCATCATAGCATTAATTTCTTAGATATTTAATGCTTGGGAAATTGAGGACTACATAACACAGTATTTTTGACAAAGATTGATTTGTTGAAATTTTAGAGTGTATTTTAATTTTATTCATTGTGATTATTTCTTAAGAGGCTGGTGAGTTTGTGCCTGTATTGTAATTTAAAATTTTCAGTATCTTATTTGGAATGAATATTTTATTTATTTTACTTAGTATGAATTTTTTTAGTGAAACCTATTCCTTTTGAACACAAAAGTAAAACCATTGAAATTAAGCTAGAGCTATTTCCTTAAAAATGCATTCATTTCTATAATCAACTTAAAAGTACCTTAACATCACAATATGGATCTGACTCAGATAGGATAGAATATAATATAAAACCAGGATCCACAAACTAAGAGCCCAATCTGACCTACAGTCTGTTTTTGTATATCTCAAGAGCTAAGAATGTTTTTTTATATTTTTAAGGCATTAGAAAATAATAATAGCAACAGCCAAAAAGAATGTGCAGCTGACCAAATGTGACCTGTAGAACCTAAGTGTTTTCTATCTGGCTAATTATAGGAAAAGTTTTCTGACCTCTTATAAAAAAAAATACTGTATGTCTAATTTCTGATGTCCAAATGAGATATAATCTTTATGTAGACTATGTGAAATAGTCTGTTGAATAAAAAACAATTTTCAGCCAGCAGTTTTATTCTTTTCTTTCCCCTACTATCATTCTTTATGTAAATTTTATAAGACATTACCTTGATTTTTCTCTTTCCCTCTTGGCTCTTAGGGTGAGCAACAGAAGTACAAAAATGTATAGTTACTAGTTTTCCACTTTAGGGCAAGAAATCCTTTCTCCAAATGAAATCTTTAGGGGAAGCGCAAGTATAAAAACACTTGGAAAGAGTTGTTAGCAGGGTCCTTCCCTTATCTGTCTCTGTGGCTAAGCAGGAGGGCGTTAAGGGAAGAGTCTTTTGAGAACCATCTGTCGAGAAGGATAATTCAAATTGGGTAATTGACTTCTGTATAACTACTGATGTTATATTTCTGTGATACTCTAAATGAATAATACTCAATATTCTTTATTTTTACTCTAGGGAAGAAAAGTCTTAGATAAATTATATGAATTAAAAATACATTTCACAAGTTTAAAAGGACTTACAGGGCCTGAGAAGCTAGCACCAAGATGTCAAATTGTGAATATTGCGGCAGAAATTTTTCTAAAAAGTGGAAGCCTAGATGGTGCCATTTGGGTATTGAGGGGTAAGTTATGATATATGCAAGCATAACATAATTTGTTGTTATAAATTCTTGTGTATGTAATTACCTTAAATTGATGTTGAATTGTGGGTGGTAATTTGGCCTAGTAAACCTTAGTGATCATGTAGGTAGGAAAGGTAGTTGTGTAAAATGGAAGGAGAAAGTTAACCTTACTTTTTTTTTTTTTTTTTTTTTTGGAGAGACAAAGAGAGAGAAAGCACGAGCCGGGGGTGGGGGCCATGGGAACGGGGAAGGAGGCTCCCTTCTGAGCAGGGAGCCAGATGCAGGGCTCCATCCTAGGACCCTGGGTTCACTACCTGAGCTGAAGGCAAATGCTTAACCGACTGAGCCATCCAGGCGCCTGAAAGTTAACCTTACTGTAAAGAAAAAATTATATTGACCTTCTGTTGAAAAGCTGGTTCTTATTTTGGCCTAGAAACCATACAAAAATGCTTTACCTGGATTATTTCAGTTCATTTTCATAGAAACTCTATGAGTTTAGAATTAGTACAACCCCCCCCACTTTTTTTTTAAATAAAAAATATCAGAGACATCAAGCAACTTGCCCAAAATGAAGTAACAAGTAAGAAGTGGAGGCTGAATTCAAACCTGGACAGTCCAGCTTCAGAGCCTAGGCTTCAGCTGCTATCTAAGATAGGCAATTCCCTATTGTAATCTGCATAAACTCTTATCTTTGTTCATATAGGCAAACATAACTTCAAACCAAGACAAGTAAAGCTTATTTCCCTAGTAAGTCAACCCATCTAACAGAAATTACAATGAAATTAAGCCAGTAGAAGTACTTAAGATTAGTTTACTGTGAGGTAAATAAAAATTTAGAGAGCACACTGGTAACATAGCATGCTTTCTAATGGTAGCTCTGGCTACTTGAACCATCAGGAAGACTTTTTTTGTTAAAATGGGATAACAATGGAGAAACCTCAAGAATCTCTGGATTTAGGTGAGAAGATGGAATATATACACAAGTAAAGCAAATAGATAACCTTTACACTAACACAGAAACACATACCAGCACACATACATATTCATATACATATGAATATGTAATTAACCTATATTATTTATATGTTAATCATTAAATATATATAGTACTTTGTCTTTGTTCAGGGATGAGAGTTTATGGAATGCAGAGGTCTTGAGTGTACTTCAGGATCAAAAGCTTGTTGGAAAAGTTTTTCTTTAACTTAACAAACATAGCCAGTGAAGTTTGCTAAGTGGGGAAGAGTAACCAAAATACAAAAACAGATATTAGCAAAATGTAAGCCAAGCTTTCTTTGTTAGAAAGAGAGATGTGGCAAGATGGAAAGGTTGAAATAGTTGGTAAAAATGAGCTTATTGCACCTTGTGACAGGAAACTTCAGCCTAAAATTTCTGGCAAAACTATTCTTTCTCAAACTAGAGCCTAAAGGAGTTTATGGGAGGGTTTGGGATGGTCTATGGAGATGTTAAATTTTTACAATTTCACTGTTATCTTTAAAATTTGTATAAGTTAAAAACACAGGATTCCCTTTTTCAGGGACCATTTCAATTGAAAGTCACTTTTAAAAATATATTTTGTCAGAGAGAGAGAGAAAAAGGGCACAAGCAGGGAGAGCAGCAGGCAGAGGGAGAGGGAGAGGCAGACTTCCCACTGATCAGGGACCCCTACGTGGGGCTTGATCCCAGGACCCTGGGACCATGATCTGAGCTGAAGGCAGGCACTTAACCACTTGAACCACCCAGGCACCCAAAAGTCATTTTCATAAATACAAATTTTTTTTAAAGATTTTATTTATTTATTTGACAGAGATCACAAGTAGGCAGAGAGGCAGGCAGAGAAAGAGGAGGAAGCAGGCTCCCTGCCAAGCAGAGAGCCCGATGCTGGGCTCGATCCCAGGACCCTGGGACCATGACCTGAGCTGAAGGCAGAGGCTTTAACCCACTGAGCTACCCAGGCACCCCCATAAATACAAATTTACTTCTTCCGAAGAAGGACCCACAGAAGTATGCTGACTTCTTCCCAGAATTGTTTTATTATTTTTTCTTCTTTGGTGCTTCAAAATCAGGTTTGTTTGTTTCCTGTTTTTTGTTTTTTTGCTTTCTTTTTAAATTATTTTTTAAGTTATGTTCAGTTAGCCAACATATAATACATCATTACTTTTTGATGTAGTGTTCAGTGATTCCTCAGTTGCATATAACACCCAGTGCTCAACACCACACATGCTCTCTTTAATACCCATAACCTGGTTACTCCATTTCCCTACTCCCTTCCCTTCTATAACCCTCAGTTTGATTCCCAGATTCCAGAGTCTCTCATAGTTTGTCTCCCTCTCTGATTTCTTTGCAGTTTTTCCTCCCTTACCCTGAGGTCCTCCATACTATTCCTTATGTTCCACATATGAGTGAAACCATATGATAATTGTCTTTCTCTGATTGAGTTATTTCACTTAATATAATACCCTCTGGTTTCACCCATGTCAGTACAAATGGTATTTTGGTATTTAGGTATTCATCTTTCTGATGACTAAGTAATATTTCATGTATATATGAACCACATCTTTATCCGTTAATCTGTTGAAGGGCATCTCAGCTCCTTCCACAGTTTGGTTATTGTGGACATTGCTGCTATGAACATTGGAGTGCATGTGCCCCTTCTTTACACTACATCTGTATCTTTGGGATAAATACCTAGTACATTTGCTGGGTCATAGGGTAACTCTATTTTTAACTTCTTGAGGAACTTCCATACTGTTTTCCAGAGTGCTGTACCAGCTTCCATTCCCACCAACAGCGTAAGAGGGTTCCCTTTTATTCACATCCTCGCCAACCTTGTTGTTTCCTGTCTTGCTAATTTATGCCATTTAATGGTGTAACGTGCCATCTCATTGTGGTTTTGATTTGTATTTCCATGATGGCTAGTGATGTTGAACATTTTGTCATGTGTCTGTTAGCCATTTGTATATCTTTGGAGAAGTGTCTGTTTATGTCTTCTGCTCATTTCTTGACTGGATTCTTTCCTTTTTGGGTGTTGAGTTTGAGAAGTTCTTTATAGACATTGGATACCAGCCCTTTATCCGTAATGTTATTTGCACATATCTTCTCCCATTCCATGTGTTGTCTCTTAGTATTGTTACCTATTTCCTTTGCTGTGCAGAAGATTTTATCTTAATGAAATCCCAGAGTTCATGTTTACTTTTGTTTCCCTTGCATGTAGAGGCATGTTATGAAAGAAGTTGCTGTGGCCAATGTCGAAGAGGTTACTGCCTATGTTCCCCTCTAGGATTTTGATGGATTCTTGTCCCACATTAAGGCCTTTCATCCATTTTGAGTTTATCTTTGTGTATGGTATAAGAGAATGGTCGAGTTTCATTCTTCTGCATGTGGCTGTCCAATTTTCCCAGCACCATTTGTTAAAGAGACTTTTTTTCTATTGGCTATTCTTTCCTGCTTTGTTGAAGATTAGTTAACCATAGAGTTTGAAGGTCCATTTTTGGGGTCTCTCTTCTGTTCCATTGCTCTATGTGTCTATTTTTGTGCCAATACCATGTTGTTCTGGTGATCACAGCTTTGTAATGTAGCTTGAAGTCAGGCATTGTGGTGCCCCCAGCTTTGGTTTTCTTTTTCAACAATCCCCTGGCAATTTCAGGTCTTTTCTGGTTCCATACAAATTTTAGGATTGTTTGTTCCAGCTCTTGAAAAATGTTGATGGTATTTTGATAGAGATTGCATTGAAAGTGTAGATTGCTCTGGGCAGGATAGACATTTTAACAATGTTTATTCCTTCAATCCATTAAAATGGAATATTTTCCCATCTCTTTGTGTCTTCCTCAATTTCTTTCATAAGTGTTCGTAGTTTCTAGAAGATAGATCCTTTACCTCTTTGGTTCAGTTTATTCTTAGGTATCTGTAGTTTTTGGTGCTATTGTAAGTGGAATTGATTCCTTAATTTCTCTTTCTTTAGTCACATTGTTAGTTTATAGAAATGCGACTGATTCTGTGCATTGATTTTGTTTCCTGCCATGTTGCTGAATTGCTATATGATTTCTAATAATTCGGGGGTGGAGTCTTCAGGTTTTCCACATAAAGCGTCATGTCATCTGCAAAGAGAGAGAGTTTAACTTCTTTGCCAATTTGAATACCTTTTCTTTCTTTTTGTTTTCTGATTGCTGAGGCTAGGACTTCTAGTACTATGTTGAACAGAAGTGGTTAAAGTGTGCATCCCTGTTGTGTTCCTGGCCTTAAGGGAAAAGCTCTCAGTTTCTCCCCATTGAGAATGATATTTGCTATGGGCTTTTCATAGATGGTTTTATGATACTGAGGTATGTTCCCTCTATCACTATAATTTGAAGAGTTTTAGTCAGAAAAGGATGATGTAGTTTGTCAAATGCCTTTTCTGCATCAATTCAGAGAATCATTTGGGTCTTTATGTGGTTTTGGGATCAGGGTAATGCTGGTCTTATAGAACGAGTTTGGAAATTTTCCTTCCATTTTTATTTTTTGGAACAGCTTCAGTAGAATAGGTGTGATTTCTTCTTTCAGTGTTTGGTAGAATGCTGCTGGGAAGCTGTCTGGCCCTGGAGTCTCATTTTTTGGGAGGTTTTTGATTATTGCTTCAATTTCCTTGCTTGTTATTAGTATGTTCAGATTGTCTTTTTCTTCCTGTTTCAATCCTGGTAGTTTATAAGTATCCAGGAATGCATCCATTTCTTCCAGATTGCCTAGTTTGTTGGCATATAGCTGCTGGTAACAAGTTCTAATAATTGTCTCTATTTTCTTGGTATTGGTCCCGATTTCTCCTCTTTCATTCATGGTTTTATTAATTTGGGTCCTTTCTCTTTTCTTTTGCATAAGTCTGGCCAGAGGTTTATCGATCTTATTAATTCTTTCAAAGAATCAGCTTCTAGTTCCATTGATCTATTCTGTTCTTCCGGTTTCTGTTTCATTGATTACTACTCTAATCTTCATTATTTCTCTTCTGCTTTGTTTGGCTTTATTTGCTATTCTTTTCCAGATGCTGTAGGTGTAAAGGTAGCTGTGCTTCCAGGATTTTTCTAATTTTTTGAGAGATGTTTGGGTGGCTGTGTCTAAGGACTGCCTTTGCAGTATCCCATAGGTTCTGAACCAGTGTGTTTCATTTTCATTGGTTTGCATGAATTGTTTAAGTTCCTGTTTAATTTCCTGATTGACCCATTCATTCTTTAGTAAGATGCTTTTTAACCTCCAAGTGTTTGCATTCCTTCCAAATTTTTCTTTGTGGTTGAGTTCCAATTTCAATGCATTGTGGTCTGAAAATATTCAGGGAATAATCTCAGTCTTCTGGTCTTGGTTGAGACCTGATTTGTGACCCAGTATATGATCTATTCTGGAGAAAGTTCCATGTGCACTCGAGAAGAATTAGTATTTTTTTTTTTTTAGTTGTTTTAGGATGGATTATTCCATATTTATCTACAGAGTCCATCTGGTCCATTGTGTCCTTCAAAGTTATTTCTTTTTTTTTTTTTTTAAGATTTTATTTATTTATTTGAGAGAGAAGCAGACTCCCCGTGGAGTTGGGAGCCCGATGTGGGACTCGATCCTGGAACTCCGGGATCATGACCTGAGCCAAAGGCAGTCGTCCAACCAACTGAGCCACCCAGGCGTCCCAAAGTTCTTATTTCTTATTTGATCTTCTGGTTAGATGATCTGTCTATTGCCTTGAGTGAAGTGTTGAAGCCTCCTACTATTAATGTATTATTATTAGTTATGATTCCTTATTTTGGTTAATAGTTGTTATATATAGTTGGCTCTTCCCATGTTGGGGGCATAGATATTTACGATTGTTAGATTTTCTTGTTGGATAGACCCTTTAAGTATGATATAGTGTCCCTCTACACTTCTTACTATGGTTTTTGGTTTAAAATTTAATTTGTCTGATGTGAGAATTGCTACCTCAGCTTTCTTTTGAGGTCTTTTGGCATGATAAGACATTCTCCATCCTCTCACTTTCAATCTGGAGGTGTCTGTAGGTTCAAAATGAGTCTCTTATAGACAGCATATGGGTGGGTCCTGCTTTTTTATCCAGTCTGAAACCCTGTGGCTTTTAATGGGAGCATTCAGTCCATTCACGTTGAGAGTAACTATTGAAAGATATGAAATTAGTGCCATTGTATTGCCTTTAAAGTCCACGTTTCTATAGATTGTCTCTATAAATTTCTGATCTATATTATTTTAGGTTTTCTTTCTTCTTTTATAGAATTTCCCTTTATATTTCTTGTAGGCTGGCTTGATGATCACATATTCTTTCATTTTCTGCTGGTACTGTAAGCTCTTTCTCCGTCCATTCTGAATAACAGCCTTGCTGGATAAAGTATCCTGAGCTGCATGTTCTTCTCATTTAGTATCCTGAATATGTCTTGCTAGCCTTTTCTGGCTTGCCAGGTTTCTGTGGACAGGTCTGATGTTATTCTGATGTTCCTCCCTCTGTACATAAGATATCTTTTCTCCCTAGCTGCTCTCAGGATAGCTGCTTTGGCTCTAAGATTTGCAAGCTTCATTAGTAGTATATGTCAGTGTGTTGATCTGTTTTTATTGATGTTTGGTAGGAATCTTCTCTGCCTCTTGGGCACAAATGCTTGTTTCCTTCCCCAGATTAAAGAAATTCTCAGCTCTAATTTGCTCAAATATACCTTCTAGTCCTCTTTTTCCATCTCCCCAGGGATCACAATAATTCTGACATTGGAATGTTTCATGGCGTTATTCTGTTCTTATGGGTTACTAGCTGCCTATCCCTATCTTCGTCAGCTTCTTTCCTTTTTGTCAGTTTATTTTCTAGATCACTAATTCGTTCTGCTGCCTCATGTACCCTGGCTGTTAAAGTATTTAGTTTAGACCGTATCTTGTTCATAGCATTTTAAAGTTTGGCTTGATTCAGTCTCATTTCTGCCCTTAGAGATTCTGTATTGTCACTAATGCTTTTCTTAAGCCTAGTTATTGACTTTATGATTGCTACCCTGAAGTCTATCTCTGACACCTTGCTTATATCCATGTTCATTAGATCTGTGGCAGAGGACATTGTTTCTGGTTCTTTTCTTTGTTAGGAGTTCCTCCTCCTAGTCATTCTGTTGAGGGAATGTACAGAATCTAAAATATCAACCACTACATAAAATGCACCTTAGAAAAAAATCTGAAGTTGTTGAAAGCTACCACAGATATGCCACCAGAGCCAAGATGATCCAAAACAATAAAAAAAATAAACAAAGAAAAAAGAAAAGAGAAAAAAAAAAGGGTGGGGGTGTGGGAAGAGTGATTATAATCTCTCAGGTAGACACAGCAGGGTGATCTGCCTGTTCCTGCTTGATTCTTGGTCTGTGTATTAGAAGACACTATATCCCCAAATTGCAAAGAAATCAGAACTGACATATATATTAAGATAAAATAGAATAGAATGAAAAATGGGCTAGTGTGGGACATAAGTCTATAAAACATATGTGAAAAAATAAAATTAAGAAGTGACTTAAAAACATAGGTTGGGAAATAATCTACTTGAAACAGGAACAGGGTTAAAAAAATAAACAACAAACTAAGAAAAGAAACTAAAAAAGAAATGGAAAGTTTACCCCGCAGTATAAGCAAGTTGTGAAGGAACAACTGGAGCTCCCTATATCATTTTCCCTGGGCGTTAGAGTTTTTTTTTTTTTTTTTAAGATTTTATTTATTTATTTGACAGAAATAAGCTTTGCTTATTTGAAACCTGTTCTTCCAGTCTGTCTTCTGGGGGAGCGGCCTGCTACTCAGGTGTCTTTGCCTGGGTGGAATTGCCCCACCCCTTGTCAGGGGGATGGGCTTACTGTGAGCTGGTTGGCTACAGGACTTTTGTTCTTTGGCATCTTTCCACTTCTCTTTAGAGGATCAGAACAAACATGGCCATGCAGGAATCTTGAGCCCAGAGCCCCATTGTTGTGGTGTCGTACCCCCACCTGCTAACAGATGTTCCAAGGCAATCTATTTCCACCTCTGAATGTAACAAACTCCACAGATTCATGCAGTTTGTGCCCAGGGCACCTCTCCCGGGGAGTCACGGGGACCCACCAGCGTCTTTGGGCCTTGTGACTCTGCAACCGCCAGCAGCCATGGGCTCTTGCATATGCACCATTTTTCACAGCTCCTAGGTCATGCTCGGTGCTACCTCAGCATCTCTTCGTGGGCTACACTGCCCTGAGAGCTGTCCCTATCATGGGCACAAGCTGTTCTATATCTCCCCTAGGATATTAGCCCGCACCTTCTAGTCCTTTCCAGAGTAGTCAGGCCTTTCTCTGTCCAGGCTCTGCTCGCCATTTATGGTGCCCAGAGCTGAAAGTACCCTCTGGGCTTGCTGACCATAACCAGTCTCCCCACTCTACTGTTTGAGTATTCTATCACTTTGGGCTCCCCGTTCTTTCAGAGTCTTCTGGAAATCCTGAGTCCACAATGATACCTAGAATTCTGCCCTTCTTCACTCCCTGTACCCTTTTCAGAAGGGGATGCTTCTCACTAGATAGATTTCCAAAGGTCCTGATTTTTTTGCCCTGGTGTTATATCACTTTCTGGTGTCTGGCTTATGGAGGCTCCCTCCCCTGTCCACTTATCTTTGGATATTTCCCCAGAAGATTCAAGGTTCTGCACCTCCTACCTTGCAAAAAGGGGTAATTTTTCTGCTTGTGGAGATCCAGATAAATATTCTTACATCTGAGGTTGAATTTGTATGCGTTCAGAATGGTTTGATAATAGATTTACAGCTAAATTTGGGGGAGGAGATGAAATGAGGTACCCTACTCTGCCACATCTTGCCCCTCCCCCAGAATTGTTTTGTTCTTAAAAGAATTCTGCAGTAAACAGACCTGTCTGTAGAAAGGAAATACAAAGGTCTCTATCTCACTTGTAATACGTGAGAGTAATACTCATGTATTATGAAATACATATTAAAGTTACACATTAAAGTTACTGTCAGACTAGCAAAACAAGAGTTTAGTGATATACTTTTCCTGAGAGTATAGAGAAACAGGCATTCATATACATTGTCTTTAGCAGTTTATTGGCTAAGTATCTGTAAAAATTTAGGCATGCTTATTTCCTTTTATATATCATCTCTATTTCTAGGAATTTCTCCTGCAAACGCAAGTGTATGTACTATAAGTTATCCAGAATCTTTTTTTATTTTTCACCATCAACAGTGATAACAAAGGATTCATATAACTTAAAGGTCCATTAAGAGAGTACCAGTTGATTAACAGGGTGATAGCCATATGATGGAGTAGAATGAGGCGGATAGATACTCATTTGGAATGATCTGCAGGATCTATTGCCAGGTGAAAAAGGGAATGTGCAGAACAGATGCACAGTAACAAAAATAAGTAATATTGATACATACATATTTGCTTTTATACCCTTAAAATATTTGTAGAAGGATGCACCAGAAACAAATGGTAGTGGTTGCTTCTGAGAAGAGGAATTGAGTGATTGGAGGACAGGGATAAGTGGCAGATTAACTTTTTACATATTTTTTCCTTTTGAAAAAAAAATATGCACTTATTACCTACTAAACTTTCTGTAGAAGAGTTATACATTAGTCATGTTTGAGAAATGCAGAATATTTTACACATTTTAGTGATGGTAGACTTTATGAGGAGAAGAAATCTATTATTTTGTCTTTTTAGTTTGACATTTAAAACTCTTTCTCAGCACTAGTAGCTTCTGTCTTGACAATTGAACAACATATTCCTGCCTTCTCCCCTTACTAGCATAAAAAAAAAAGAGCCTTAAAATCATAATTTATATAATGATTGTTTCAAGGCTGAAGAATAAGTGTCTTAACTCTTTAGAATATACATTTTATAAAAAGTTATGCCATTTCTTGAGAAGCTGCCCTTGAACTTTAAAATAAATTATTGCCTTAATGTAAGTCACACATATTCATTATCAAGAAATAAGAAAAGGTAGATAAGAAAAACCGATGATAGAAATTCCTTATGCAGTCTACCCAGAAATGACTGTTAACTGTTTTAATGTACTATACATACATTGCTTATTAGAAAATTTAACTCTTATTCCTTTTTTGTGAATTACTAGTTCATGTTCTTGGTCTCTTTTCAGATTTTAGTCTTTCTCTTCAGTATTGATTTAATAATGTGAGTATTTGCTATATACCAAAGCATTGTGCTAAGTTTGTTACTTGTGTCATCTCATTTAATCAGCACTAACCCAATGAGGTAGGTAAAGGTATCCAAGATGAAGACACTGAGGTTCAGAGAAGATCACACAGCAAATAAGTATGAAGGAAGAATTCCAGTCTAGGTCTGTCTTGTTACAAAGTCCATATTTTTAAGCCTTATACCAGTACTGTTAATTCCCTAGTCTTTCCTCTAAATGGACTTCATGAAATTACAACTAGAGCCAAAACACAAACCACACAAACCACAAGACCCGGATCTAACCTACTCAGCCACCTGAGGAAGATGGTGATTCTGATCTTGTTTTTATAAATCCAAGACAATGGTTCTCAAAACTGACCATCAGAACACACTGGAAGATTGTTAAAATACAAATTACTTGGCCCATTCCCAGATTCTTCTGATTCATTAAGTCTGGGATGGGCCCTGAGAATTTGCATTTCTTAAAAGTTCTCAGATGTTGCTTATGTTGCTGGTCTGGGGATCTCACTTTGAAGACCACCACCCTACAATTCTCTCGCATGAGGACTTCTCACATCTCCCCTTGTGTCCCTAAACCACACTTCCTCAAGTCATTCCTTTAGTTTGTTAACCAGTGCTATTAAGTATTACCATTTTTATTATACATTACTTACAGATTTTCTTCCTTTAACTATCTTTGGACCTTCCTAGGGAGGAAATGTATGGAGGAGTTTTTGTTTTAGATTTTTTTCCTAGTTTTATTGAGGTATAATTGATACACACTACTGTGTAAGTTTAAGGAGTATAACATAATGACACACATATGTTGTGAATTGATTAGTACTCTAAGTTTAGCTAATATCCATCATTTCATACAGATACCAAAAAAAAATTGCTTTTTCCCTTGTGATGAGAAGGCTTAGGATCTACTCTCAACAACTTTTCTGTATGTCATAGAGCAGTGTTAACTATAGTCACCATGTTGTATATTACATCCCCAATATTTTAATTGGAATTTTGTGCCTTTTGACCACCTTCATCCATTTACCTACCTCCCACTTCTGGTAACCACAAATTTGATCTCTTTTTCTAGGAAATATGTGTGTGTGTGTGTGTGTGTGTGTCTGTGTGTCTGTGTTTAAAGATTTTATTTATTTATGTAAGAGAAAGTGTGTAAGCACAAGGGGGAGGGGCAGAAGGGGAGGGAAAGGGAGAACCAGACATCCCAGTGAGCAGGGAGCCTGATGTGGGCTTGTTCCTAGGACCCAGGGATCATGACCTGAGCCAAAGACAGATGCTTAACCAGCTGAGTCACCCAGGCAGCCCTAGGAGTTTGTGTTTTTTTAAGATTCCACATATAAGTGAGATCATACAGTATTTGTCTTTCTCTTTTTCTCTTATTTCCCCTAGCATAATGCTCTCAAGGTCCATCTCTGTTGTTGTAGGCTAGAATAGTTTAAAGCGTGTGTGTGTGTGTGTGTGTGTGTGTGTGTGTTTCTTTTGGTTTGTTTAGAAAAGTGTTAATCTTTTTGTAGTAGGAAATTTAGCATACAGGTTAGCCTGAATACCTAGACCAGTGACTGTTATTGCAGTACTAATATAAGCATATAAACAATGTTAATATTTACAAAAACTGTATCATCTTCATTTTCAATCATTGGAAGGCTCTGTTCAGCACAATGTTGTCTTAGGCCAGGCCATCTTCAGTCTCTGTTTTCATGTAACAGTTTCACTTGTATCTACCTATGTAAGCATAGCCACTATTTAGGTCATTAATACCTCCTTCCCAAATAATTTTCATCAAATGTGACCACTGGTCATTTTCAGTGATGGATTAGGTTTTTGTTAATTTCTTCTTTGTACTTTCTGTTTTGCTTTAACTTTCTGTAGCGACCATTTGTATTTTAAAAATAAACATTTTTTTAAAAAGATTTATTTTAGAGAGAGTGCATGTGAGTGGGGGGAGGGGCAGAGGGAGAAGGAGAGAGGGAAATCTCAAGCAGACTCCCTGAAATCAAGAGTTGGATGCTTAACCGAATGAGCCACCCAGGCCCTCCAAAATATGAATATAATTTTAAAGTAAATCAACCAGCCTGGGCTCATCCTGAACAATAATACCTATGAAATCACCAGTTTAATCTGTTTTTTATACTTAATGTGCTTTTTTATTTTTATAATTTTTGTAATACACAAATAAATTACTAAAATTATGTAACTAACAATCAGTCAGGTACTTAAATCAGTGATGCATATTTATCACACTTAGGAAATACCGTACTGTAAGTTATGCCCCTTAATATTATGAGAGTTCTTTCTTAATAATATTGTTATTAATTAATGATATAGTTATTTGATAATCTCACTGACTAGCCTTAATTAATATTAAAGATATTAGTCCTTGATCTGTTGGGATATTTGCAAATATTTTTCTTAGTTTTTCATTTTCCTTTAACTTTATGATATTTTTGCATTTTTGTTTTTCTTTTGCCCATCTGGCCTTTTTCTACTTAAACATAAACTGCTTTTTATCTTTTTAGTATTTTTTTTGGTATAACTTTTAATTTTTTAAATACTCCTTTTTTTAGTATAACCGACACTCTATATTACATTAGTTTCAAGTGTACAACATAGTGACTCAACATCCCTATACATTATGTTTATGTTCACTACAAGCATAGCTAGCATCTATCACCATACAATGCTGTTAGAATACCTTTGACTAGGGGCACCTGGGTGGCTCAGTTGTTAAACGTCTGCCTTCAGCTCAGGTCATGATCTCGGGGTCCTGGGATTGAGCCCCACATCAAGATCCCTGCTCAGCCAGAAGCCTGCTTCACCCTCTCCCCCTCCCCCTGCACATTGTGTTCCCTTTCTTGCTGTATCTCTGTCAAATAAAATCTTAAAATAAAAAAAAAAAAGAACACCATTGGCTATATTCCCTGTGCTATATCTTTTATTACCATGACTTATTCGTTTCATAACTAGAAGCCTTTATCTCCCACTCTCCTTGACCTATTTTGTTTATTCCCTGTCCACCACAGTTTATTCTCAGTATTTATGGGTCTGTTTCTGATTTTTAAATTACTCCTAATTTTTGTTTTTTATCATGCTTTAGGTAGTCCTTAGCGATCTCAAAATTATATATTTACCCTATGTTTTTCAAAATTTTGGTTTCATTACCAGATTTAAATTTTGATATGAGGTAGGAATGTAATTTTATTTCCCCAAAATGTCACAACTCGCCCTTTATTCACTTATTTGAAATGCCACTTTTACTTATATTAGAATCTTGTGTCTGCTTATGTCTATTTCTGTACTAGCTTTCTCTCCCAGGGATTTGTTTCTGTGGCAGCACCAAAATCTTTTTAGTTGGTTTTAGAATATGTGATAATATCTATTTAGGCAACCTTCTCTTCCAAAACTATTATTTACATTCTCAAGTGCTTATTCTTTTGGATGAATTTCAGAGTTACTGAGTCAGTTTTTCCATATAGTTCTGTAGGAAATTTGATTGGGATTATAATAAATGTATATATTAAAGGGGGAAGGTATCTTTAGATATTCCTTATGGTATATGCATTATTCACTATGGTAAAGAGTAGTAATTTGGTAATCTCACTGACTAGACTGGAGATTCATTCTCTGCAGACCATATAATAGTCTTTATATTCTTAGTGCCCTATATTCAAAATCTTGCATGAGTAATGACTGGATATGCATATGTTGGAAGGTAAATAGATAAAGAATTGATATTATAGAAAATTTGCTTGCCCTTTGACTCAGATTTTTTTAGACAAATGGAAAATATTCCCAACTGTGGAACAGAGAAAAACAGGGTTAATGCAATGAGAACTTTTACTACCATAAGACTAGTATTTACACAAGTAAACTGGTTTTGTTTTTGAAAATTTAATTCTCATAAGAGTCCTTTTTTTTAAAGAAAGATTTTTAAATTATTTTTTTTTTATTAGAGAGAGTGAGTGAGTTAGTAAGAGAGAGAGAGGAAGAAAGCACCAGCCAGGGGAGGGGCAGAGAAGCAGACTCCCCACTGAGCAGGGAGCCTGACATGGGGACTTGATCCCAAGACTTTGGGATCATGACCTGAGTGAAAGGCAGACGCTTAACTGACTGAGGCACCCAGGCACCCTCTCATAAGAGTTCTTATAAAATATTCATAAAAGTGATAGAGTTATGAATGGGGTGGATTAGTTAAAAGCTGTTAATTTCCAAATGACTTCCCAATTACCAGTCTTAGTTAACTTTGGTACATAAAATGACCAACTTACTCAGATTCTTTAAGATAGCTACACAGTTTGTTAAGATTTCAAAATTAATCTCCTAAAATACCATCTATTCTTTCAAAAAAGGGACTATTTTTCTACCTTAATAATTTACAAATGAGTACTAAATGAAGAACAATGTAATTGTTATGAGAAAAGACCACATAGTAGTCTACTTTTTATAAATATGACATATCTACCAGATATATGTTTAACAAAAAATAGTTGAACTTATTTGATAAAAATAAAATTCAGTTTATAAGGAATGGTGATTTAGTGGTTTTACTTTGGGGAATTATTGGGAGGAAATGAGAATTATGTTCAACAGATGATTTAGGTAGTCTTTCAGAAGATAAGTTCATCTAAATTTCTTGATATAGTAAAATTTAAGCAAATTTGGGAGTAATGAAAGTATCTGTTTAAATGAGCACCAATATTCGTAAAACATTGCCTAGGACATACTATAAGGCAAGTCAAGCAATCGGTCAATCAAGTGGGCTCTAGTAATTTAACAATAAGCTCCTGTTTTAAAGTTATACTGGACAATTAAGGCTTTATTTTGGCATTGTATATATGAATTACCAAATCTTTCTTTAATACTTTTTGTATTTATTGTGCTGGGAAGGTCGCAAAGGAAAAATGTCTCCTGTACTTAGTCCAGTTTAAAAAAAACATGGAAATGTGATCTTTTATATAACAATGTTTCATTTATGTATCTTGTGTATGATGATTGAGGGAATTAGGTAAATGATAAAATACTGACATATCTAATATTTTAGCACCTCAGTGTTCTGTATTACAGTCTCCTATTGCTTTTCATATGCAAATCAGGGCAGAAATCAAGGAACCTCAGCAATTATAGGTAATATTCTTTTTTTAAAGCTGAATGAGAGATACATAAAACTTTATTATGTTTTTATAACTTATGTACATTAGATATTCTTGTGTACATATAAAATATTTTATAATAAAAATTGTTTAAGAAATTGGTGGGAAAACCTGTTCTCCCAAATAACTAATTAAATTATATATTTTTAAAAAGATTTTATTTATATATTTTATTTTTTAAAGGTTTATTTATTTTAGAGAGAGAGACCACTCAAGTGTGGGAAGGGGCAGAGGGAGAAATGTTAGCATGCTCCACACTGATTGTGGAGCCTGACATAGAGCTCAGTCTCATGTCCCTAAGATCACAAACTGAGCTGAATCCAAGAGTATGATGCTTAACTGACTGTGTCACCCAGGTTCCCCTTTATTTATTTGAGAGAGAGAGTGTGTGTGTGAGCAGGGAAAGGGGTAGGGGGAAAGGAGAGAATCTCAAGCCAACTCTACACTGAGTGCAGAGCCCAGTGTAGGGCTTGATCTCTTGACCTAGAGATTATGATCTGAGCTGAAATCAAGAGAGTTGGAAGCTTAATTGAATGAGCCACCCAGGGGCCCCTAAATTATGTATACTTTATTGTAAAGTTGTTAAACTTGTCCACACAAATAATATTTTACATTATAACAAATATTCACTATAGTCAAAACATTGTCATGCAAAAATAAACATTAACTTCAGAATCAATAACTGATTTGTACACTTAGAAAAATGAAGAATTTAAAAAATACATATAACAGGGACGCCTGGGTGGCTCAGTTGGTTAAGCGGCTGACTTCGGCTCAGGTCATGATCCCAGCGTCCTGGGATCGAGTCCCACATCAGGCTCCTTGCTCGGCGGGGACCTGCTTCTCCTTCTGCCATTCTGTCTGCCTGTGCTTGCTCTCTCTCCCTCTCTCTCTGACAAATAAATATGTTAAAAAAAAAAAAAGTATAACAAAGTGCTCATTAGTTTGCATCTCCTTAGGATGGTGATCATCACTATATAAGTTGTTTTTAATGAATTTGAGTCATTGTTATCTTTTCTGAACACAAACTTAAGTTTTGATGCTTAACATATTTGAAAACAGTTGTGATTATACTGTTAAGTGTAATTTCCGTAGTATAAAGTATTAGTACCTTTCTCTTTTTGGAAGAGTCAGAATGGATCATCAATACACCACTGTGGCCTTGTGATAGACTGGATGTACTCAATCGACATAATCTGCTCTGTACAATTGCACATGAAATCTTAGCCAAGAGCCTTTATAGACAGACATTTGAAGTTTTGCAAAATCTACCAGGTTTTCAAAATTCTCAAGGTATGTTTCAATGAATCTTTTGTTTCAAAAGTTTCAATTAATCTATTGTCCATCTGGTTTTGTTTTGTTTTTTAATTTTTTAAGATTTTCTTTATTTATTAGAGAGAGAGAGAGAGAGAGCACAAGCAGGGAGGGGCAGGCAGAGGGAGCAGCAGACTCCCCACCAAGCAAGGAGCCCAACGCAGAACTCCATCCTAGGACCCTGGGATCATGACCTGAGCCGAAGGCAGACACTCAACTGATGAGAACCCAGGAATCTCCATCTGATGTTTAAAGAAGAAACAGTTCTGCACCTGTTTTTGGCTCAACATATATTTTTAATGATACTGTTTTCTGCAAATCTGTTCTCTGAAGATTGAATATGCTTTTCTGATTTTTGTTTTCTTTTTTTAAAGCAGGGGTGCTTACCTTTGGGTTGTTGGCATTTCCCAACTGTTTTCATCAGTCCCCTTTCCCTACCTGTCAGGTCAGCAGCAAACAGTAATGCCCACAGCAAGCTTTATGTGGTCAAAATTCATTGTATTAGAATAATGAAGAATACTTTTTCTATTACTTAAAATATAGATTTTAGTTTCCATTACCTTGGAACATAGGGAAACATGGAATAATTGGAGGAAATTAACAAATGACAAATTCAAAGAAAGGGAATATTAATGTGGGCAAATAGTAGGTAGTGCTCTTGAATCCAAACACTCAGGTCTTACATGAACAGGAAGAGAGTCCATGCTAAGGGAAGCATGAGCAAAAGCTTTGGGTCAAAATGAGCTGAGTGATAGGTTCAGAGTGGCAGGTTACCACTTCATCAGAATGTTAACCCAAGGGCCTCCCACAGTGCTTTATCAGTCAGGGAAGTTCCACTGGTAGAGATGTTCAGGAAGAGACGAAAAGGTAAGGAGATTAATTTCCTGCTAAGGCCTGAATCACTAACGGATGCTGCAAATAAAGTGATAAAGACCAGAGTCTAGGTTATAGATTGAACTGACTAAATATAGGGAATAAAAGACTTGGCAGTGACTTCACTTTCTTCTAAGTGAGGAATTGAACTAGAAATACCCAATGAAAGATTTGTTTTTGAGAGAGAATATTAGGGGGTGATTTATTTTTAGTCATGGGAAATTAAGTCTGAGGTCTGAACTGTAGACAATGCAAGCAGAACTGTGCAAGTCATTCATTTTGAGACACTGCAGATGCAGACACATGTGGGATCACAAATGGGTGTTAATGCAGCCTCTGCAATAATTGTCAAGCTTCCTTTCTTATTTTTTGTTACAAAGTAAATGAATGTGTTTGCTTTTGTTGAATGCTTATTTGTTTCTTATTTTATAAGATGATTGCATTTTAATGACTGTGACTCCCATAGTGGGAAGCAAAGTGCCAAGGGGAACAGAGAGAAAGGAAAAGTAGTGAGAGAGAGAAGATGGAGAGACTAAAATCGATTTCATTATACCTTTTTTTCCCCCCCCCAGAAACTGTGGAGGTCTCACAGTATAGCCTTCTCTTTAATAAACTTCTGGACGCCTGTATAGAAAGCAACAGTCTTGGTATGTCATCCTCTGTAGCAGAATTCATGATTTCAAAGAACATCCCTATTGACTTCTCCTTTCTTAGAAGATTAATTACTTCTTTAGGAAGGAGTTGTTTATGGCTCAAAGCCAGAGCCCACTATAAAAGTAAGTTACATTTTAAAAAATGTATATTTGACATATTAGTTTGGCTTTGATTTTCTAACCCTGAAGCCTTGTATAATTTTTATGACTAGGCATTTAAATATGTAAAAAGAACAGTTGATACACATTCAGATAATAGTGGTCTACCCAGATTTGTGCTCTCTTTGGAAACTTATTCTTTCTTGGTTTTTGTTTTTTGGGTTTTTTTGTTTGTTTGTTTTACTATATGTTCATTTCTTTGCACATCAGTATGCCCACTGGAGGGCGCACAAAGGAAATAAATGACAGCATTTGAACCAGTTTGGCTTAGCTTTTAAGTATACCGGAGTAAAATAACTGGTAGAATGAAGTTTAAGGAGTATTTATATATTTTATTCATCCCTGCTATATCCTGATCTTTATAAGTTAGAATATTTTATAGCAGGCCACATAGGAAGTACAGAGACTGCCATTACTGAACATGATACATAAGTTTTTGCATGGCTCCTAGTAATGGAATTTTGTTAATCTATTTACAGTTGTTTCTCCCTAACCAGTAAGCCTGGAAAACTAATGCCTTCTCTAATCCCAGCCACCTCACAGGTATTTGAATTGGGAAGTAATTTTGTATAGAATCTTGATCCAGAAAACAATTCTTTTCTACATTCCTGCAGTAATTTGTCTTAAATTTACTTTTTTTTCCTTTTCTTTTTTGAGAGAGAGTGAGCGAGAGGGGGAGGGACAGGAGAGAAAGAATTCTAAGGTTGATCTCACAATCCTGAGATCATGACTTGAGCCACCCAGTTTCTTCACATCCTTACCAACACTTATTACACTGTGTTTTTTATTTTAGCTTTTTTGGTGGATATAAAGTGATATTTCATTGTGGTTTTGATTTTGCATAATACTAATGATGTTGAACACCTTTTCATGTGCTTATTGGCCATTTGTGTATCTTCTGTGGAGAAATGTCTGTTAAATCCTTTACCCATTTTTTTCTTTGTACGTTTCTTAATTGTATTTATTGGTTGAGTTGTAAGAGTACACACATATACACATGCACATAATATACATATAGATATATATACACTCTGGATGCAAGTCCCATGTGGAATACATGAATTTCAGTTTTTTTCTCCACTCTGTGAATTGTCTTTCCCTTTATTTATGGCTTGGCTTGGCTTGTTGTTTTCAAACTAATAAGAAGGCAACTGTCCAGGGACAATAAAATTGCCTTCCTGATGGCTCCTGATTTGCTCTTCCTAGTCCTAAAAATACTGATTTTCTCTCAGAGTTGAAAAGTCAGGAAGGGAGATGTTACTAGTGTGTCCTTCCATTGTTTTTCCTGTAAAACCAAATGGGAATATTTTTCTTTTCAAATTTGCTTTTAGGGGGAAAAGTTAATGACGGTAAATTTCTATTTAGTTTGTTATTTTTTGTTTCCCCCCATCTGATCAGCAAAGTAAAATAAGAATGTATGTAAATTATACCTATCAATAGCTAGAAAAGTTAATGAGTTGATAGGGTTCGTCCTCTAAGAGACCGAGGGAGGTGGGACTACCTAGTATTTAGGAATCCAAAATCTGTGGAGTCAGAAGGCTGGGGTGATTCCCAAAGCCCCTTTACCTATCAAGTGGGAGTCACTGTACCTAATTTCAAAGGTAGTAAACTGTCAGTTAAAATTAGGTAAAATCTATGTGTTTAACACAGGTTCCTGGCACACAGTAAGTTCTGAAAGATGAACCATCATCATCCACATTAGATTTCTTTTTTTTTTTTTTTAAATTTTATTTATTTATTTGACAGAGAGAGAGATGGTGAGAGAGGGAACACAGTCAGGGGGAGTGGGAGAGGGAGAAGGAGGCTCCCCCCTGAGCAGTAAGCCTGATGTGGGGCTGGATCCCTGGCCTTGGGATCATGACCTGAGCCGAAGGCAGCCGCTTAATGACTGAGCCACCCAGGAGCCCCCACATTAGATTTCTTAAAGAACTTATTCTAACAAAATATTTTAAACAACTTTTACATACAGGTTTAACTGGTTTCAGTAAAACATAACAGTATAATACTGTCTATATACAGTTTGCATGTCTTAGGACTTAAGGGGATTTCCCTATATATCATTTGTAAGAAGCACCTAAACAGTTTAAAAATTAAATCTCTTTTCTTGAAAAGTAAAATTTTTAGAACATGAATTGGTGAGCACCTACAACACACTCTGCACCTACAGGAAAAATATATATATTTTACTTATTTTTATATCTAAATAGTGCTTAGCTCAATGTCACACATAGAATAGACAGTAAATGTTTATTACATAAAGTATAACAGCAGTATAAATAAGTGCTCAAAGATAGTATATCTGTGTGACAAAAAATCTTCAAATTATAATTTCTACTTTTTTCAACATTTTGGGATTCATAATTCAGGATAGTCAATAATTACAATATGTAGTTGCCATTAGAGCAGATCCCATTAAAACAAAACCCGAGTTGCTATTCTGGTTTTTTAGTTACTCTGAAATTATGTTGTGTTGATTATGGTTTGAAATAAATGGGCAGTTGCCACAATGAGGTTCAAAAATTTAATATTTAGAGCAGAGTTTTTAAAATAAATTTCTTACTTCATATTTAATGTTTCAGAAGCATTTTACAAAGAATAATATCAAATGTACTAGGATATATAATTTATAATAAACCATGTAATTTGTATAATAAGCCTGATGTGAAGAATCATTCTGTAAGGTAAGTAATTAGTCACCTGTGGAAGTCTAGCTTTTCACCTTTTGGGGTTTTAGTAAAGTTTGATCTATTTTTTGATTTCCAGGTGCTCTTTCATTGGGTTGCTACCCACCATTGGAGGGAAATTTATACAGAAAACTTCTACTGATTCCTTCCTATTTATCTGAGATTGAAATGCTTTTAGCTATTGAAATCTTCCTGGTATCTAATGCTAGTAGTATTCAGAGTCCTGGAACTTCTACACAGATACTGCAGATAGTTTTGAAAAGGTTAGTTGATATAACTTCTGTTTGCATGCTAAAAGCAGCTCATGGCTCCCTACACCTGTCCTAGGATATAAATATTTTTGTATATATAATAAACATTATATATATTTTTATGCATATTTTATATACACACACAAACACATATATAGATGTGTATGTATGTATATATACATATTCACATATTTATTACATGTAATATTAGTATATTAGTATATGTATTAGTATATGTATGTATATGTATGTATTTATAAACTTTGGTAACATTTAAATTGAAAAAGGATTTGACCTGTTGGAGACATAAAACCAAACAAGCTGGTAATATTTAATAAACACATTAGCAACTTCAAAGATGCTGTCTAGGGACAGAGAAATGGATCCTTTTTAAGAATCAGTCTTTCTTGTGTACAGACAGATTTTCAGATAGGTATCTAAAAGTTACTTATCTTTCTGGTCAACACAGAAGATCTAAAAACCAAGTCTAAAAGGGAAATATGCAATGGTTTATTTGATTCAGTAAAGAATTATGTCGAACATAAAGCCATCAGCCTAGTTTCTAGATTTTGAAGTGTTGTTATAAATGCATAATATTATAATGTAGCTGTTGGAAAGACTGGTATTTCTTCAAATAATTTTGTGTAAAGTCCCAGAATTTAGGTTTATACCACTCCAATTCCTTATCGGCCTATCCAGGAAACTAATAAAGATCTCATGGGTCTCCTGTTTTAGAGTTTTTTGACAAGAGAATTTCTTCAGTTTACTGGTGGTATAAACCACATTATCAGTTTGGATATCCTATCAATTATCTATTACTGCACATAAATTATCCCCAAACAGCTTAAAACCTCTGCCTGCTTCTTCCCCTGCATGTGCTCTCTCTCTAATAGCTTAGCAGTATGGTTATGGCTCAGGATCTCTGAGGTAGTGGGTCAGGAGTTGAGGTCACCTACCTGATGGCTTGACTGAGGCTGGAGGATCCATTTTCTAGATGGCTCATTAACATGTCATTGCCAAGAATCCTCAGTTCCTTGAGTGTCTTCATGATAGGACAGCTAACTTATCTGAGAGAGTGATCTAATAGAGAAAAGGCAAGGAGGAAGCTACAGTCCCTTTTATGACCTTTATCAAGAACTGCGAAGGCTCTATTTGCAGGCTACCAGTCAGTCTGACGTAGTCACCTAGATCCTAGTGTAAGACACAAGATTCTTGCATTGGAGACAGAAGATGTTATTACTTATGGTACAGCAAGCAATATGATTATCTGCATATATGTATCTCCTGTTTTCCTCCCTGAGTCCCACAGATGGGCCCACCTGGATACCTGTACATGCACTGGGTTCTGTTACAGAAGAGTAATCTTGAACTTCAGGGGACCTGTTATAATGAATAATAAGCATGCCTGCCCTGTTGCTCTTCAGAGAAATATCATCTCTATCTTGTGAGGCTATAAGCAAACCTACCCTTTGCTCTAGAAGACCCTGTCTTTGTCTTTCAAGGTGGTCCACTATATAAACATCCTTGAAAGGCAGAACAAGAGGTAGTCAGTGTCTGCTCTCAAAACTTATAGAAATGCAGAGACCCAGGAAGAATTATCATCTAATAACCAGTGTCCAAAGGTACACACTGTCATTTTTGCTTAATTCCATGTGTGATAGTGAGTCATTTAACCTAGGCCATACTTAAGGGGAAGAAAATTAGAAAATAATTTTTTTAAAATAGGTTCCACACTGGGCTTGAACTCACAACCCTGAGATTGACCTGAGCTGAGATCAAGAGTTGGACACTTAGCTGACTGTGCCACCCAGGCACCCCAGAAAATAATTTTAGGTCCACATTTTTTTAAAAACCCACTACAATTAGCTTTTTTTTTTTTTTTTTTTTTTGGTTATAGCTTTATTTTTTTCTGAGGGCCTCCTTCAGTACTTCTGTGCACTATAAGTGGCATGAGGCATTTGGGCTCCCCAACTTGAGGGTTTGATTTTCTCATAGCTTTCCATTCCCCACATATATGCAGCCTTTTTATTCATTGTTGAATTTGGGGGGTATTTGTGACCTCAGTGTGAAACTAGTGACATGCCTAAATCTTTAACTTTGTCCCAAACAATATTATTTTCTCTATTATTATTATTATTATTATTATTATTATTATATATATTCTCTCAGGGAGAATTTTCTTCATCTTTAGGCTTTCAAAAAACTACATCTAGTTGGCATATGCCCAGTCCACCAGATTTTAGGCACCACTTAGGACTCTTACTACATTCGGTAGTAGAAGGCACCTGCCAATCCTTCCTCTCTGTGATGACTGGTTCAACTTGGTGACCAAGCTGAAGTCCTCAATCACACCATTCTGTGCCCCACACTAAGGTGTTAATGCAAGGAGACTCATTCTTGCACCTTGTTGTTGGGCCCTGCAGGTGCCAAGAGCAGGATACAGTGAACACAAACAACTGATGCCTAATGTAACAGCCACATCTCTATTTTAAACACTTCCCACTCCCTATCTCTTAAGGTAAACAGTCATAAAAATTTTATGAAATTTGGAGACTGGTAGAAAAATTATTAGAAAAGTAAACTGTAGCACTTAGTGAAGACTCTTAAATCAAGACTAAAAAAAAGTAACTGGAAATTTAGCAAAGACCTATAGCTACAATTCAATTCTGTTACCAAATGTTAGCTATCTGTTAAGTTTATGCTTAGAATTTAAAAACAGCTAATATCAAGGTAAAATACATGACTGCTAATAACTCCAAGTTTCATTAAATCACTATTTTTGTACACATTACAGTGAATAGTTATGCCATTATCAACTTTCACAATACAGAGAGGTTATTAGCTGTGTTCTAGGTAAGTGTTTTTCAAACTGTGGGTTGTAGCACATTTGTGTGGTAAAATCAATTTTGGGTATTGTAACCACATTATTTATTTATTTATTTATTTTTAAAGATTTATTTATTTGACAGAGAGAGATCACAAGCAGGCAGAGAGGCAGGCAGAGAGAGAGGAGGAAGCAGGCTCCCTGCCGAGCAGAGAGCCCGATGCGGGTCTCGATCCCAGGACTCCGAGATCACGACCCGAGCCGAAAGCAGCGGCTTAACCCACTGAGCCACCCAGGCGCCCCCTTTTTTAAAGATTTATTTACTTGAGAGAAAGCACATATGGGGGAGGGGCAAAGGGAGAAGGAGAGAAAGTCATAAGCAGACTCTGCTGAGTGCAGAGTGAGACTCAGGGCAGGGCCCGATTTCACGACCCTGATATCAAGGCCTGAAATCAAGAGTCAGAAGCTTAACCAACTGTGCCACCCAGGCAGCCCTGCAACTACATTATTAAAAAAATAAAAGGGAGGCTGGGTGCTTCAGTTGGTTAAGCATCTGCTTTCAGCTCAGGTCATGATCCCAGGGTTCTGGGGTTGAGACCCACATCGGGCTCCTTGCTCAGCAGGGAGCCTGCCTCTCCCTCTGCCTGCTTCTTCCCCTGCATGTGCTCTCTCTCTCTCTGTCTCTCTGTCAAATAAATAAAATCTTTCAAAAAAATAAGAGACAGTAGAAAATAGAGTACATTGCCTTAAGGGTAAGTCTTGTGAAACTTCCATCTTTATGTATGAGGGTATATACCGGGTGTTACAGTATAAAATGTCTTTTACTATGTGTCTTGTTTGAAAAATTTGAAAGCCACTATCAGAAGAATACAGTAAAAAAGACTCATAGCTTAGTACCAGTAAATGTAGATGACTATTTTTAAAGAAACTATAGTTTCTGACTTTTTGAGTTGTTCACTTTGTAGATGTGAAGAAAACAAATCTCGGAGCAAGGATGAATATCAAGCTGCAGTGGAAAGATTAATTATGGCTGCTCGTATATCAGATCCAAAGCTCTTCATTAAGCACATGACCGTCAATGTTAATAAGGAACAGGTTTATAGTTTGGAACACTGTTCTGCCCTGAAATGGTTGAAAGAGAATATGAAGTGGGCTGGAAAGGTCTGGCTTTTCAGTAACCATTAGTTAATAAAGGCTTTTTTTTTTTTTTTTTAAGTTCAAGTAATCATTGTTGAAAATAAAAGGCAGTAAAAATACAGTTTTCACTATATTCACCTTTTGCCCTTTATTGGTTTATATAGTAAGTTAATAGTTTCCAAACATTAAAAGTTTGGATTGAAGTATGCAAGATGGGTTTTATCCACACTGAAAAGTGATTTTTCAAATTACTTTTTGACTTCTCTTTAACTTAGGTAAACCCCTATTTATTCTGAAATCTAAACAGTGGGAGATCACAAACAATATTGTGCAGCATTTAATAAGAGGGAGACATAAAAGGGAAAGGTGAGCAGGTAACTGGAGTTTCCAGATAAATCTTTAGGGACATGAAATAAGTTTATAAACTGTACAGAGTCTAAATCCAGTTCTACATCTGTAATCTAGAATAGTAAATACTAACGAAAAATGATTCAAATGCTAAAATTCTAGGACACGTTCTGAGTTATACCAAAAAATTTTTAAATTACTGTCTGAATAATTTTCCTTTAGTGTATCTTACAGTGTTTGTATTTTGAAAATTTGTAATTTGTTGCATTAGATATGACTAAAGAAAACAGTATTTTAAACATATATCACAACATAAATACCCTAACAAGGACTGTTCTAATCACCTTAGGAAGTTTAAACTCCTTTTCTCAAGTCCTCTGGATCTGTAGCACATTCTCCAAGGTGATCATTCTCAATCCTTGATTTGACACTTAAAAGTTTTCAAAATATGGTAATAGCATCACTGGAGTAAAAGTCTATATCCTCCCAAGACTAAAAAAAGTTAAATCCTAGCACTTAACAAAATGCCTATTATCATATGATGAAATGTGAAATGAATACTAGAACAGGATATGGAAGTGAGGCAGAGGAGAGGTAAAGAAAAAATGCTCACTTCTCTAGTATGAAGAAACCTGGTGAGAGTAACTGCCATTACTTAAATGCGGCACCTAGAAAATAGGTTTGGAGATTAATACCATCAGTTTGATGCACCTTTGAGGACAAGCGAAGAGAATGGTAAGTGAACACTTAATAAATTAGTCCTTCCTATAGATGGAAACTGAAAACCAAAGAAAGGAGAGAAATATGAGACCATTTAGATGTCGGTGGCCAGGATGCATCTGAAAAGATTAAAATGCTTAAGATGGTAAATTAAGCTTTTAGAAAAAAAAAAAAATGGGGTTGGATGGAATGGATCACAAGTGACCAAACTGTCCAGAGCAAGAGCCGTTAGGGATGAAACAAATAGAGGCGTCTTTCTTTTTTCCCCTCTCTTAACAGTGGCAAAAGGGAGAAAAGAGCAGTTGTTGCATTTGCCTAATTTCACTGTGGCCATTCCTGGGGATAAAGCCACCGACCAAAGTAAAGCTAAATCCCAAGATGAATAGTTTTAAAAAGGGGTTCGGAGGGAATGCTTAAGGTTTGAAAATAGCAAGATCTCGAAGGGACCAACGTAAAAAAATGTAAACTGGAGAAAATGTTTAGGAATTAGCTATGTTTCTGTAAGGTATGCCGAAGGGCATACTTAAGTAAGACCTTTAAAAAAGCTTCCAAGAGAGCCGACCTAAGGCTTCAGCTCCGAAAACGCTACGGGCGATTCGCAAGGCCAGCCTCGCCCCCTCCCTGGGCGCCCGGGTGGGGGACGGGGCGGGAGGGTGCTAGGCGGCCCAGCGCATGCGCGCGCGTCCCCCGCTCCCTTCTCCAGGATCCAGCGCGTGCTCGGTCACCCTCTGCTCCCCATCCTGTCCACCCCGTTCCGGTCAGGTCCCGCTACCTGCCGTCTACTCATTTTCCGACGCCCGTCGGCCTAGCCCGTTACGTCTCGGAGGGCTCATTCGCGTCTCTCAAAGCTTTCCGCCGAGCCCCCTCCCGGCCGGTCGGTAAGAAGGCGGAGGGGCAAGGGATTCAGGAGAGCGGGAACGACAACAGGGTCACCTGGGCACTGTTGTCAGCGAAGGCCTGCGGTCTGCTAGGGTTTCCCCCCACAGCCCGCTGCGCGCAGGCGCTCAGGGAAGAAGGCCGGGCGGGCGTCGGCCAATGAGAGCGCAAGCTCGGCCCCGGCCCCGCGCTGAACTCGCCTCGAGCGACGCGTCGCGGCCGGCGCCGGAAGAACGCGCGAGCTGTGCGCGCCCGACTGGGATTTCAGGGCGGGGGCTCAGCGATCACTGTCGGTAGGAACCTGTCAGCGGGTCCCGTGGGACGAAGGCCGGTGGGAACGCCGGACCCTGCGGCGCGCGCCCGTTAGTAGGGCTGGCGCACCGGTGCGCATGCGTCTCCGCACAGTCCCGCGGGAGCAACGCTCCTTCCTCCTGGTATAGGGTGGGAGGTGGAGCAGGTCGGAGGGATCCCGCGCGGCGGACGCTGGCTAGAGCTGTAAGGAGCACGACGGAAGGGCCTCCAGTGGTGCTTTCGGGCTGCTCAGCGCAGTAAAAGGGGTTCGGGGAGGCAGCGTGCAGAGTCACCTTAGGTCCACGTGATAACTTCTGAACTGAGGCGATGCCAGGGCCCGGAGTGTGCGCACCGCATCTGTTTTAACTTTAGAAATGAGAAACCAAAGACGGTTTACGTATGTTTCCGACTATGTTTCCCCGTAGTCCATTTATCATAGAAGTGTTGTGATTCAAACCTCCTAGCGAAAGATTTAGAAGGAAGCTAAAGAACCTAGGTACTTTGCTTTTGCTATAACTTATTTACTAGGACTTGCTGCTTTGCTTTGTCTTGGCCCTTTTCGCTTCCCTGAGAAGTAGTCAACTGAAAGCAATGAAAAATTGCCTGCTTTTGTTTCTCCTTGACGAAACAAACTCCTTTTAAAAACTTGCAATATAGTTACTAAGATAAGTTCACAGTGAGAGTAGCCTGAGGATATTAACCTTTGTTAAAATAAATTACTTTCGAATAAAAACTGTGCCAAATGGCCAAAGACCAATCCTAGGACCTTTATTTAACAAACACTGTTACTATTTGTGTATCTGTCAGAGGTAAGCAAAACCCTTTTTCTCTAAACAACCCATAATTGGGCTTTTCCACCAAATTAGATACCTCTTTCTCCTAGGTTTGGTCTGTAACTGCATAGATTTATTGAGCACAGAATTTAGGTTAAAATCAGAAATTTTCATTTTATGAAATACAAGCTAACATTACTATTAAGTGGATGACAGTGACCATTTAAGATGCTTTGTAAATGAATTGTGACTTTCCTCATCTGACAGCCTCAAGCCAGAGTTCTCTGTCTCCTTGGAAAATACCTTCCAAATCCACTCCCCCTTCTAAATATTGTACCAGAGATTTCCCCCGTAATACTCAATGCATGGCTGTATTATTTCATTAACTATATTTTATAATTATCTTTATTTTGCCACTCCCTCAGTCTTTCCTTAAACTAAATTTCTGGACAAGTGGGATTGGCTTAATGTTTTTTTATTCCCAGTACTTTGCACAGAGCCTGGCGCATAAGAACTTGGTAAATAAATGCCTGTTGATAAATTAGGTGAATTAAGGACCCAGAGTGCTCCCAAGCCTGAAGAGCTAGTTATTTTATAGCATGCCTGAGGCCTTTTCCAAATGGAAGAATAGTAGGCTACATGGAATCTGCTTAAAAACCACCCATGTAAAAATTTGGACACAAGAAGTTGACCTGTGTGCCCCGGGCTTTCAAACTTTTTCACTAGCAAGTGGGAACACCCAACTCTGCTCTGAAGCAGTGGATTTTCAATCTGCTAAAAGTCATTTTGACTTTCTGGATAGCTAAGTCCTATAAGGGAAAGAAATCTTGTCTTTTTAGCAATCACATTTCTTATAGTAAATTTAAAAGTTAACATTGCAGTTATCAGTCAGGCCCCTTACGATTTTGTTTTTTCTGGGGCCTGTTTATTTCTAACTAGAGGGTTGAAGTTGGGTTCTTGGTCTAGCAGAGATGAGACTGACCCAAGATCTGTACCACATGAAAAGGCAACTGGCCATGTCTGCCAGAGGGCTGAGGTTTAACCTTGTTTCCACTTAGAATTTTTTTAATCGTAGAAACGGGGTAAACCATACAGAAAACAAAGAACTAGTTCAAGGAAAACTTAAGATTATTTGATTTTTCCCATACAATTGAGTATCTAGGGATATTTCCCTAAGTTTGTTAAAGAAGTATTTTTAATTCTTAAAACTTAAAAGTTTTCTGATACATCAGTCCTGTAAAATAGTCCTGGTGAAAAACAGTCCTGGTGAAATAAGGGTTCCCTAAACTGAAGTGTGCATCAGAATCCCAAAGGCATGTTAAAACAGATTGCTGGGCCCCATCCAGTTTCTGATTCTGCAGGACTGGGGCGGGGCCTGGTCATTTTTATTTCTAACAAGTTCTCAGAGATTCTGTTTCCAGCCCTGACAACCACTGCCCTAAAGGTTGTTTCCTGCTTCTTTTTCTCTTGTTTCTTCACTAATCCGTCTTTCCAAAAGGATCTTGATCCCATCATGCTTTCCCTTTCACTTAGTTGTCTGAGCCCACTCTTCGAGAAGATCTTATGGGAAATACTTAAGAAAAACTCAGGACTCCAAGGGAAACTATGCATTTCCTCTCTTATTCTTCAGCAGAACCAGAAAAAAATATTTTTCATTTTTTCCAATGATTTAAATAGGAAACAATTATCATAAAATAATAACTTTGTTAAAAAAATAATAACTTTGTTGAGTGTATATCAGAATTAAATGAATATTTTTTATGTATATAGTCATTTTCCTATAGAAATATGAGTTGGCCATCATTGGTGGGGGAAGGGGAGATTGTTGGCAAAAGTAAAAGGAGTTCCATTTCCTCTCATGTTGTCTCTCTTCCTCCCAGCTGAGAAAATCGCTTTATTAATTCATTAAAAAGGCAGTTACTACAGCACAATACAATTTTATTACAATTTTATTGTAATAAATTTTATTACACCCAGTTAGGTTCTCTTTTTTTTTTTTTTTTGAAGAGAAGTACTACTGTGAAACTTTTTATTACTTAGCAAGTGCTAACTTTCTTTGTCTTTGAATAATAAAAATAAGCAGTCGTATTTATTTGTTCCAATAGATTCAGTTTTTTCCCTAAAGTTTATGAAATTAAATCATATATTTGTAATTTTTTTACTTGTATGTAGTCTTGCTTTGTATTTTTTAAGACTTTCACATACCCTTATTGTGGTAATTCTGAGTTTTCCAATTAAGAAATTTGTTTTTGGATAAAATGTTTCATTTAAATACATGTTCTACTTATATGTAAGCCCTTACTAGGAGGGGGAAAAGGAATTCTGCAGAATTTTATTCACCCTGAATTATGTAATAATAATAGTTGTCACTTTTACATGAATTTTCTATTTGCTAGATGTTGCTAAATCCTTTATGCACATTATTATATTTAAGTTTCACAAAAGACTGAGACAGCCCCTACTTTTAAGCATAATATACTCCTTAGAACATGTACAAAAGTCTAATGCAGGGGTGGGGGCGCCTGGGTGGCTCAGTTATGTGTTTGCCTTGGGCTCAGGTTATGGTTCTGAGGTCTTAGAGTCCTGGAGTTCTGGGATTGAGTCCCATGTGGGGCTCACTGCTCAGAGAGAGAGATCACAAGTAGGCGGAGAGACAGAGAGAGATGAGGAGAAGCAGGCTCTCTGCTGAGAAGAGAGCCCGATACGGGACTCGATCCCAGGCCCCTGGTATCATGACCTGAGCTGAAGGCAGAGGCTTAACCTACTGAGCCACCCAGGCACCCCTAACCATCCGCTTCTTAAACCAAAGGAACTATTGGGGGATTTTCATGTTTTGTCCTTAAGGTCTTTACTTACAGCTAAAGCCTTTGTAATTGTAGAAAGATCACCTCTGATCTCTCCAAACCTTTAATGTTCTGGGAAAAAACTGCATAGGATATAACATCTTTCCCTTATTCACCAATTGCACATAAGCTAATTCACATTTAACTTTCTTCATAGAAGAGGCAGCTCTTGAACCATCTGTATTATTTATGAGGTGAGAAAACAGACTCAGGAAGGTAAAATAACTTGCCCACGCTCAAGAATAATTTTAATAAATTATTTCAACTTCTAATCGATACAGAAAAGTATTAATGAGGTACTTTGCATTCTATCTTTGTACCAAATCTTTAAAATCCAATGCATACTTTACACTTAAAATGTGTCTCAATTTGGAGTAATCACATGTGGCATAGGCCTACATGCTAATTCTTTTTACTCTACTGCCATGTGAACATTTTTTTTTAACTTTTTTTTAAGATTTTATTTATTTGAGAGGGAAAGAGGGAGCTGGAGGAGGAGTAGAAAGAGAGGGACCAGCTGACTTAGCGCTGAGCATAGAGCCCTATGCTGGGCTTGATCTCAGGACCCCGAGATCAAGACTTCAGCCTAAACCAAGAGTCCTACACTTTACCCACTAGCCACCCAGGTACTGCCCACCACCTTTTTAGGAAGTCACCTACTCATCCAAAAAGCAGGCAGAAAACACCTAACTCTTAACCTGTAGTAGCGTTTTTAAGTTCTTTCTAAATCTAGAAACCATGATTTAATGTTAAGACTTGTATTTAGGAACATTTTATTTTCATTGGGAGAATCTGTGGTCCCATTTCTAAGTATTCATGCCCTTTATTAGTCATTGCTCAGTAGTCATTTTATCCTATGATTACAAAGTGGACAGTGAATGTATAGTTTTTCTGTACAACTGAAAACCAGTACTTGAAGTACAAAAACTTGTTTAAATTCAAGTTAGTACAAAAGCTTTTTTTTTTTGCCTTTTTTTTTTTTAACAGAAATGCTTCTAAAACTTGCTACGTAAAGCCTGCACAAAAAAAATTTCTCTGTACAACATACTGCTGTGCTCCATGGTTGAAAATCATTAAGGATGCATTCTCTATAATTTTAGCAATTTTGCTGTTGGTGATTCTTTGGAGACTAATTCTGAGCTAACTCTGAAGTTGTAGAGTTACTTTCTATGGTAAATGAGCTGCTTTTCCTATTTTCCTAACAAATCTTATTCATAAGTGTTTAGATATGTATTTAGTGTAACTTGGCTGTCTGCCTTGAAAACTCTTTATGAATCAGATTTGAAGCAGCTAGTCTTTCCTGAATTCATTTCAGAATTTTTGTCTTTATAGTGTGATTTAATTTTCAAACTTCAAAAGTTTTTCAAATCAGTTATCATAAGTTTCTTTTCAGTTGTTGTGTTTGTTTTGATGTCTTGCTTCTTTTTTTTAATTTTATTTTTTATAAACATATATTTTTATCCCCACAGGTACCTGTGAATCTCCAGGTTTACACACTTCACAGCACTCACCATAGCACACACCCTCCCCAATGTCCATAACCCCACCCCCCCTCTCCCAACCCCCCTCCCCTCACAACCCTCAGTTTGTTTTGTGAGATTAAGAGTCACTTATGGTTTGTCTCCCTCCCAATCCCATCTTGTTTCATTTACTCTTCTCCTACCCCCTTAACCCCCCATGTTGCATTTTGAAAATGTGTATAGTAGAGCACGTTGTTTGGACCACCTACCTTACTCATTGGATGGAGACATTTTGATTTTATGACTTTTTAAGATACTGCTGCAAAAGGCAAAACAGGTTGCATTGTTGTATTGTATGCCAAGCTGCTTTGCACTGTTCAGTAATTTTGCCTTTTCAAGGGTGCTTTTAGGATCAGTGTATGCTGAATAATGGATGTTGGTTAGAACATGGCTGCATATTTCATTCCTTTCCCATCTGTATTCTTGGATGATCATGTGCCTTTCAAGTATTACTCCTCATTTCTTATCCACAGTTTTAGCTCATTTATTAGTATCTTTGCATTTAAATGGCATAAATTTTCTTAATAGTATAAAAAATGAGGGGTGCCTGGCTGGCTTAGTCAAAAGAGTGTGTGACTCTTGATCTCAGGGTTGTAAATGTGAGCCCCACGCTGGGTGTAGAAATTACAAAAGAAAAAGAAAGAGAAAAAAACCTTTAAAAACGTAAAAAATGAAATTTCATTATGTGTGAGTGTGGTGAGCTGTTTCTTCTTGAGCTAAATTGGGACTACAGTCTAAGACTGTCTTTGGACAGATCTCCCAGAGGGGTAGGGTCCTGTCTTAAATACCAAGTGAACAACACCCTTTCCTACTATATACATTTTTTCATTTAATTTGAATGCTAAAAGCATTGATTTAAAAAAATTTAAAAACATGTCACACGTTCATTGTAAATAAACTAGGAAATTTAAAAAATTAAAGCACTTAATATCCTACTACCTAGAGATAGCCAGCTAGATAGAAATTGCATATGTATTTCCTTCTAGTCTTTTCTTTGCAAGCTTTGAGCCTTGTATGTGTGCTATCTTAACTAAGATTATATTATCCTGGTTATTTCTTGAAGAAATTTGGTGAGAATTCAGTCCATCACAGATTGCATTGAACCTTTAGATAGTCCAAATGGTTTTCTTTCCTCATTGCATTTCCACTTGATCTCAGAAATCTTCAAAATGGTAGGAGTTTTTCCTGTATCTGTGTATTCGTCTCAAACAATATATAAAGGTAAATGGTTAAGTAAAATCACCTTTTTATAAACATTTAAATGAATACCTCTAAAGAGTCTCCTAGAGACTCTTGCCATACCAGTCAGCCAGAAAATAAAGAATCCATTGTTGTTTGAATATGTACAATTTTAAAGGTAATTCTTTGTCTTTAAAATACACATTTCTATTATTCTGTTAATGGCAGTTATGCTTCGTTACATTATCTTGGTTCGGGTGTATTAACTACATCATGAAGATATATTTTTTTGAGGGTGGAGAGGAGGGAACAGACAGAGGGAGATGGAGAGAGAATCTTAAGCACGCTCCACACCCAGCAGGAGCCTGACACGGGGCTGTATCTCATGAACGTGAGATCATGACCTGAGCTGAAATCACGATCTGGACAATTAACCATCGGAGCCATTCAGGTGCCCCTCATGAGAATATTTTTTAAGCATACTTAATGCTCAAGATTTGATGGAGTATGATTTTAGACATCAGGTGGTTTGTTTAGAGAGAATATGCTGCTTAACAGATCTCTAGAAGAGTGGAATAATGGAGAGTGAGAAAGCTAAGAGCTTGATAAATAGAAGGAAAAATAATGTTTTACCTAGTGATTATTGTGTGAATAATGATAATGTGGCATTTCGAGACTTTTTAGGGACTACTTTTAGGGGTTTTTTTTTCCCTCATAGGATATTTTTTTTTTTATCACTATGTCAGTTGACATGGATACCATATTGTATTTGAAGACCTTCCTAAAATCAAAATTATTGGAAAAGTTCATGTAATTACAATCTCTTTCCTCTTTTCTCTGCCTAACTTAAAAAACAAAAACAAAAAACCAAAAACTTTTTTGGAGCGGTTTTAGGTTCACAGCAAAATAAAGTATAAAATTCCCATATACTCCCTGTCCCTGATACACAGTCTTCCACACCTGCATGGGACATTTGTTACAATTCATGAACCTACAATGACACATCATTATTACCCAAAGTCCATAGCTTATATTAGTGTTCACTCTTGGTGTTGTGTGTTCCATGGGTTTTGACAAAAGTAGAAGGATATGTACCCACTGCTCCAAAAATCCTCTGTGCTCCATCTATTTTTCCTCTCTTCCTGCAATCCCTCACAACCACTGAACTTTTTACTGTCTCTATCATTTGCCTTTTCCAGAATATTATATAGTTGGAATCATATAGTATATAATCTTTGCACATTGGCTTTTGTCACTTAGTAATTTGCATTTAAGTTTACTCCATGTCTTTTTGTGGCTTGAAGGCTCATTTCTTTATCATTTTTAAACTTTTAAAAATTTACATTGAATTTAATTAAACTGAAAAAGGACAGTTCTTGGGGTGCCTGGGTGGCTCAGTCGTTTAAGTGCCTGCCTTCAGCTCAGATCATGATCTCAGGGTTCTGGGATCAAGCCCAGCCTCAGCTCCCTGCTCAGCAGAGAGTCTGCTTCTCCTTCACTCTCTCCCTCCGTGTTCTCTCTCTCTGCCTCTCAAATAAAAATAAATAAATAAATCTTTAAAAAAAAAAAGTTCATCCATTTCTTCCCCTCTACCCCCACCCCTACTTTTGCAGCCACCAATCTGTTCTCTTGTATCTATGAGCTTGGTGGGTTTCTTAATTTTGTTCTTGTTTGTTTTTTAGATCCCACAGATAAGAGAGATCATACAGTGTTTATCTTCCTTTTTCTAACTTATTTCACTTAGCGTATTGTCCCTGATATCCATCTATGTTGTTGCAAATGGAAAGATTTCATTCTTTTTTATGACCGAGTAATATTCGATTGTATAAATATACCACATCATCTTTATCTATTCATCTACCGGTGTGATGTGGTTGTGTCCATATCTTGGCTATTGTAAGTAATGATGCAAGAACATGGGGACGCATATATCTTTTCAAATTAGTGGTTTTGTTTTCTTTGGATAAATACCCAGAAGGAATTGTTGGGTCATATGATGGTTTAATCCTTAATTTTTTGAGGAAACTCCGTAGTGGTCACACTGACTTACATTCCCACAATACTATACAAGGGTTTCCTTTTCTCCACATTCTCACCAACTCTAGTTATTTCTTTTGTGTTTTGATAATAATCATTCTAAAGAGTATGAAGTGATATCTCATTGTATTTGCATTTTTTTTCCTGATAATTAGTGAGGTTGAGCATCTCCATATGTCTCTTGGCCATTCTGTATCTCTTCTTTGGAAATATGTCCATTCAGATCTTCTGCCCATTTTTTAGTCCGATTGTTTGTTTGTTTGCTATTGAGTTGAGTGCTTTATATATTTTGAATATTAGTCCCTTATTGGATACATCATGATTTGCAATTATTTTTTCCCATTCAGTAGGTTGCCTTTTCATTTTATTGATGGTTTCCTTTGCTGTGCAAAAGCTTTTCAGTTTGATGTAGGCCTAATGGTTTATTTTTGCTTTAGTTACTTTTGGTTTTGGTATCAGATTTCAAAAAAACCATTGCCAAGACCTATTTTAAAGAGCTGGCCACCTTTGTTTTCTTCTAGGAGTTTTATGCTTTTAGGTCTTATGTTGAAGTCTTTAATCCATTTGGAATTAATTTTTGTGTCCAGTTTACTTCTTTTGTATATGGCTGTCCAATTTTCCCAGCATTATTTCTTTTTTTTTTTTTAATTTTTTTAAATTTTTGTTTTCGAGACAGAGAGAGTGTGAGTGAGTGGGAAGGAGGGGCAGAGGAGAGGGAGAGAGAATCTTTATTTATTTATTTATTTGACAGAGTGATCACAAGTAGGCAGAGAGGCAGGCAGAGAGAGAGAGGAGAAAGCAGGCTTCTTGCCGAGCAGAGAGCCTGATGTGGGACTCGATCTCAGGACCCTGAGATCATGACCTGAGCCGAAGGCAGAGGCTTTAACCCACTGAGCCACCCAGGCGCCCCCCAG
>PJEN01013350.1:33933-52786 GCA_004024605.1 Pteronura brasiliensis | reverse complement strand
TTTCTTTCTTTCTTTTTTTTTTTTTTAAGATTTTCTTTATTTATTTGACAGACAGAGATCACAAGTAGGCAGAGGCAGGCAGAGAGAGAGGAAGGGAAGCAGGCTCCCTGCTGAGCAGAGAGCCCGATGCGGGGCTCGATCCCAGGACCCCAGGACCATGACCTGAGCCGAAGGCAGAGGCTTTAACCCACTGAGCCACCCAGGCGCCCCAATGCTCTTGTTTCTTTATTGATTTTCAGTTTCGATGATCTGTCTGTTTCTGAGAGAGGCGTGTTAAGATCTCCTACTGTTAATGTATTCATATCAATATGACTCTTTATCTTGATTAACAGTTTTCTTATGTAACTAGCTGCTCCCAGATTGGGGGCATAGATATTTACAATTGTTAGATCATCTTGGTGGACAGTCCCTTTAAGAATTATGTAGTGTCCTTCTGTATCTCTGACTACAGTCTTTAGTTTAAAATCCAATTTATCTGATATGAGAATCACTACCCCGGCCTTCTTTTGAGGCCCAGTGGCATGAAAGATGCTTCTCCATCCCTTCACTTTCAGTCTGGGTGTATCTTTAGGTCAAAATGGGTCTCTTGTAGACTACATATGGATGGGTCCTGTCGTTTTATCCAATCTGCAACCCTGTGCCGTTTTATGGGTGCATTTAGGCCATTCACATTGAGAGTGATTATTGATAGATATGTTTTTATTGACATTGTGTTACCTTTGAAGTCTTTCTTTCTGTAGATTGTCTCTATATTTCTGTTCAATGCTATTCTTGGGATTTTTCCTCTTTTATAGAACCCCCTTAATATTTCCTGCAGTGTTGGCTTGATGGTTGCATAGTCTTTTAAGCCTTGCCAGTCTTGGAAACTCTTTATCTCTCCATCCATTTTGAATGTCAGTCTTGCTGGATAAAGTATTCTTGGCTGCATGTTCTTCTCATTTAGTGCCCTGAATATATCTTGCCAGCCCTTTCTGGCTTGCCAGTTCTCTGTGGACAGGTCTGATGTTATTCTGATGGGCTTTCCTCTGTAAGTAAGGAGCCTCTTTGTCCTAGCGGCTTTCAAGAGAATGTATCTACAATTATGATTCCTCAATTTGACTATCAGGTGCCTTGATGTTTTTCTGGAATCTATAATCTTGGGTGGAGACTGTTCGGCCTCTAGTACATGAACAATGGTTCCATTTGTGAGATTGGGAAAATTTTCATGAAGAACTTGTTCCACTATATCTTCTAGACTTCTTTCTTTCTCCGCCCCTCCAGAGAGTCCAATAATTCTGACATTGCAACGTTTCATGGCATCATTTATTTCCCTGATTCTGTTTTCATGGCTTCTAAGCTGTTTGTTCCAGGCTTCCTCCTGATCCTTTCTCTTATCTGTTTGTCCTCCAGATCACTAATTCTATCTTCTGTCTCAGTTACCCTAGCTTTGAGAGAATTTAGATTAGATTGGAACTCATTGAGAGCATTGTGAACCTCATCCCTTGTGGCTTTCAGTTCTGCCCTAACATTGTGAACATAATCCCTGGTGGCTTTCTGTTCTGCACTAATCCATTCCGTTTGGTCATCCATGGCTTTCTCCAACCTAGCTATTGCCTGGATAATTGTTAGCCTGAATTCTCTTTCTGACATATTGTCTATGTTGATAGTTGTTAGCTCTGTTGCAGAAGGCCCATCCCCTGTATTTTTCTTCTGTTGTGCATTCCTCCGCCTAGTCATTTTGGTGAGAGATGACTGAACGGATGTAGCTGGATGTATCGACCGTGGTGCAGTCAAGGTGCACCCTGGAATGCTTCTGAGCAATCAGGATTCCCCACCCAAATGAGAGAAAAAAGAAAAGAAAAAGAAAAAAAAAGAGAGGGAGACAGGAAAAAAAGGGAAGATAAAAGAGAAGGTTCAGCCCAAATGGGCCTCAAGGTAAGATTGATGAAGTATACAAACAAAAACAAACAAAAAGACTGATAAAAGTATATGACAAGAGGAAAAAATATATATATAAAAGCAAATAAAGGAAGAACCTCGTCAAAAAGAACCCCAAGTATAAGATTTATATACTATCAGGACAAACACAAAAACACAGAAACACTGGCAGAAGAAAAAGATGGGAGAGTGCTTATAAATTCTCAGTGTGGGTGAGGAAGTTTGTTTTGATTCTTCCTGGATGCATCTTGATAGCTTTGTTAAGGGACTCAACTTTCCTAAGATAAAGGGGGATTAAAAATTGGTTTACCTATAGGGGTAGCATTGATTGGGGAAAGGGGATTACCTTGAAGTTTAACTCTATATGAATATTAGAAAATAAAAATAAAAAAAGGAATAAACTAGACTAAACTAAACTAAAAATTAAAAAAGAGAAATTTAAAAAATAGAAAAGCAAAAGAAAAACACAGGTGTATGTGTCAAAAAGTTCAGGTTAGAAGGTTATCATGGAATTTGATGTACGGACATCTCACTGTGATGGTAAATAGGTTAAAAATTATCTATATAAAAAAAAATGAACTAGAATAGTGGGAACAAGTTAAAAATAAAAGTTGTCCTATGAAGTAGTGGTGGTTGTTCTCTTGTAGTCTTTTTTTTTTTTTTTTCCTTCTTTCCTGGTTGGTTTTCTGGGGAGGGGCCTGCCAGGTGGGTTTTCAGTCAATGATGTTCCCTGAGTTAAGTCCTCCCGCCTCCCTCAAGGGGGTGGCCTCTGAGGGAACCGGTTTTTTCAGGCTTTTGTTCTCTGGAGGTTTTTATGTTTGTTCACTTTTTTTTCTCTTGCCTTGACCACTTTTGATGGTTTTTGTAGTTTAGAGGAAAGCAAACTGCACCCTGACCTCCCTCTCATAGAGAAGCCTCAGTCTGCTCCCCTGTGGGTACTGCCGAGCCCATATAAATTCCCCCTTGGCCGCTGGCAGAGCAGGTTCTGAGTCATGGTCCCTGGGAACGCAGGATCTTCTGCTTGTACCCAAAACCACGGCAGTGGCGGCTGTCTGGGTGCACCAGACCACCAGAAAGGTTGCAAGCAGTGATCGCACACTGAGATTTTCCCGCTAGCCTGGCCTGGCAGTGCCTGGTCTTTCTTGGTCTAAGAGCGCTGGGCTTGCGCGCACCTCTCTCGGGAGGGTGTGGGTAGCGTGCATGTCTCCGGCTCTTGACAGCAGGGCATGGGTCTGAGAGCACCAGGCTGGGCCTTTGCGCAGCTCTCTCAGGGGAGTGTTTGGGGCGCGTGTGCCTCTCAGGCTCGGGTAGAATGGTGCGGGTCTAAGAGCGCTGCGCTGGGCCTTGGCGCACCTCTCTCAGGGGAGGGTGAGGGGCGCACACGCCTCAGGCTCTATTAGCATGGCTCGGCCTTCTGCCATCTGGTGAGGCTCCCAGCCCCTCACAGGAGCTGGACCCCACGTGTTCTTGGGCACGCTGGCAGCTCAGGGACCAAGACCTGGTTTCTCTGCTGCACTCTCTCTGGCTCAGCACCAGGGGAGGCTGTCCTGGGTCCGGGGACTTAGCCCCTGTCCCTAGCTGCCCTGATTCCCACAATTCCCCCCCCCCCAATGATCCTTTGCTCCTTTTGAGTGCTTTCAACCAGTCTCCAAGTTAATGCTGGTCCCCAGATGCAGGGCACTCTTGTATTAGGGGTATTACTTTCCAATTGGTCTCCTCTGGTGGCTCCTTCCCCCTTTTGTTTATCTTCTGATATCAGTCCAACGTTCCCACTCTGCTTTACCTGCCCACTGGCATCGTCTGCCCCTGTAGAGATACAGATGTGTATAATTCTGATCTCAGGCTGATTTCATGGGTGGTCGGAGTTCTTTGGTAGGTAATCAGCTCACTTTAGGGTACAGGTTGAAATGGTGCCTCCTCCTATTTCCCTGCCATCTTGTCTCCCCTAGGATAGGAATTTTAATAAGATAGCATTTTAGTTCAGTAGACATTTAAGTTAAAATTTAAATGTACATACGTTCTTTCCCACGTATTATCCAGAGGCTATAAGCTTATAGTGGAAGAATAAGGAGAATCAAGATACTTGTTTTAAACTTCTTTTTACATTGTTTTGAAAATATTGTCTTCCTCATTTATTTCCATCATTTACAATGTTAACAAAATCTACAAACCTGTACTTGGTAAGTACTGATTGGGCTGGGTATAGAGGATGTCCACAGGGAAGCTGTCCACTCTCTTTCAAAGTGACCTTTGTTTATTTTTAAGCAAAATAGTCATCTTATTCCTATATTTAATAGAAACTTTATTGTAAGATGTTTAAAGTTTCCTAATAAATGATTTTACCTATTTGTACAAACTATTTATTTGTACCTCAGGAAGACTGTGGCTCCTAAAATAATTCAACATGTGTCTTGATTCTTTTTGGTATAATTACATTTAAAATTATATTTTAAAATTTTAATTTTTTAAATTGAAACTGTTTATTGAAGGCAGTACTCATTTTCTCATGCAAAGATGTTGAAATAAACATTCTTGTTGAAGTCTTCTCTTAAAGGTGTTGAGGTATGGTGACCCCAGACCTTGCCCAGTGGTGAGGCAGACCATCCCAGGCCATGCAACTGCCCAGAATAGCCCTTTCTTTTATCCTGGATCTTTCATCCAGTAGGTGCTACTTACGGCTTCTTATGGAGGGGCCAATATTTGGGCAACTGGGCAACCTAGGGGCAGTAAGCTCCAGAAAGGAAGGAAACATGAGGAAATTTCTAGTGTCACTGCTCAGGGTTTTGTTTTTGTTTTTGTTTTTGTTTTTCTATGAAAAACGAAGGCTCACAGGACAGAAGTATCCCTTTGATTGGTGCTGCGGTGGGCAAGCAAATTTTCTTCTCCCTATTATTTGAAAGCAGGCAAAATTAGTTAAAGTAAATAATCAGAAACAATTTTGGAGGGGAAAAGATCACAACAGGCATTAATCCATGTGGGGAATGTGGACTACTAATTCAGTTGTCTTTGGGTGTTTACTTACATACACACAAATGTGCATGCTTGGATCAGGGGGAAACAGCAGAAACTTGATGCATTTTGAAAGATGTAGAAGTACTAACCTTTAGAGGTACCAGGCTGTGTATTTGTTAGCTATCTGTATGTGGGTATTTTTTTCAGAACTTGTTTCTGATTTGATAAATAGTCTATATTCACTGTGGAAAACATAGTATACTTTAATATATTGAAATTAAAGTTCTTTGTTGAGAACTTGTCTGCCTCATGAAAGTGCCTCCAGGTATATAAAAGTCAATAAGAGAGCTGGACATACAGCAAGTAGTAGCTCAAGTCCAATACCATGTAATTTTTTGTATTGATTATGAAATTTAAAGAAGGTGAAAGGGACTTATTTTTTTTTTCATTCTATTTCTTTTCAGTGTTCCAGAATTCATTGTTTATGCACCACACCCAGTGCTTCATGCAATGCATGCCCTCCATAATACCCAATACCAGGCTCACCCAACCCCCCACCTGCCTCCCTTCTAAAACTCTCAGTTTGTTTCTCACAGTCCACAGTCTCTCATGGTTTGTCTCCCCCTCCACTTTCCCTCAACTCACTTCTCCCCTCCACCTCGCAATGTCCTCTGTGTTATTCCTTATGCTCTAGAAGTAAGAAACCATATGATAATTGACTCTGCTTGACTTATTTCACTCAGCATAATCTCTTCCAGTCCAGTCCATGTTGCTACAAAAGTTGGGTATTCATCCTTTCTGATGGAGGCATAATACTCCATAGTGTATATGGACCACATCTTATCCATTCATCCATTGAAGGGCATCCTGGTTCTTTCCACACTTTAGCGATGTTGGCCATTGCTGCTATGAACATTGGGGTACAGATGGTCCTTCTTTTCACTACATCTGTATCTTCTCGGTGTATACCCAGTAGTGCAGTTGCAGGGTCATAGGGCAGCTCCATTTTAATTTTTTTGAGGAATCTCCACACTGTTTCCCAATGTGGCTGCACCAAGAAAGGGACTTCTTATTAATTCTTTGGAACTGGTCAGATCTGATACCTCAAAGATGAGTTCTTTCAGACATAAAGTAGTTTATACTGATTCTATTCTTTAGATTCATCTACAAGGAAAAGACTATAAAACTAAAGTCCCATGGATTTGATTAGTGTAATATTGGATGTTAAAGTACCTAAAATGATGAAGAATGTCTGTACATTCTTTTAGATTTGTTTAAGTTATAAAATAATATTAAATTAGTTATAATGTATGTGAAAATGTCCTTACTATTAGAATTGCTTATCCTTTCTCAAATTTCTTAGTAACTTAGTACTTCCACAGCTGACAGCCATAGCTGTAATAAGCAAGCAGTAACAGGAGCCACCATCCCATCTTGGCCAGGTCACAAGGCAGAATCAGAAACAAGTCTACCAAAAAATGTCATCTCTAATAATTTCTGGTACTTTAATTTTAAAGTTTTAGTTGCTATTCATATAACCAAACATATACCTGAGATATATATTGAAATTGAACTGTTTGAGGTGGGGGGTACACTCATTCCCCTAATCATGTATTCTTTTTCTTCCAGACATCCCCCATTTGAGACCAACGCCAGTGTATGTACATTACTACAACTCGAGACAATGAAAACATTTATAGTATAAAAATTCCATACATGGCAGCTCACATTGTTTTTATTAAATGGATTATAAATTTCTTTTTGGAAAAAAAGTATCTAACAACAATCCAAAACACTCACAATCGAGTTGATGTACTGCCCCAAATCATACAGGTATGTCATTCCTCTTTTTCTTATATTTTACATAGGTAAAAATACACTAACACATACCAAAGTAATTGAGTCATAGGGGTTTTGGTTCCTAAAGGATTCTGGTTCTAGGGATTATGTTTATGGGTGGGCTCTCTCTCTATTGCTGAGGTGTCAGAGGGACTTCTGAGGTAGCACTTGCTGTGCTCTGTTGACATTGCCATGACAAGGTGATCTTGGGTGCCAGGGAGATGTTCTGAGAAGATGGTGTTGTGTGCAGTCTCCTGGACCCTCTCATTTTCCTTCCTTTGCTCAAGAAACAGTGACCTCAGAGTGTAAGACCAGGGGCCTCTGTTGCCTTCGCCAATCCCCAGCATCAGGCAGGCCCTCAAGAATCGTGTAGGTGGGCTGTGGGAAGGACCTCTTCAATTGCCAAGTGCTTTTTGGCATCTCGGGGAGGAGTGGAAGAGCATCTCAGGATTTCGGGGTGCCATGATGGAATGCCTGGAAGAAAAGGCCATCTCTCTCGAAGGCTTTCAGTGAAGACCTCTTTCTGTGTGGGGCCCATGGTGTACCTTCCCTCTCTTGTGGTCCTTGGTCATAGAGAAATGGGATTTCCCAGCAGGTTGAGTTGCTTAGAGACTTTGCGCTGTGTAGAAAAGGATGATTTGGGGAGGTTTGAGAGCAGCTGCTTCATGGCAGGGGCCTGCTTTTATGCACAAAGCATGGTCCCCTTAGATCAGGTTCTCTGATGCCTTGAAGTTCTCAGAAGCGTGACTAGGCCTGAGCTGGAAGAGTTCACACACCTGAGTGGCAGGTAGCATCTTGGTGGAGGAGCACCAAACTGAGGTCCAGAGCACGTGTCCTTATTGATTAAGAACTGACTACAGAGCTGGAGAAACTTATTGTCAAGGAAGTCTGAGGGGGATACAGTTACAGTAAAGAGCAGCAAAATACTTACAGAAGATTTTGAAAGGGAGCTTTGGGGTGCCTGGGTGGCTCAGTCGGTTAAATGTCTGCCTGAGATCAAGCCCTGTGTTGGGGGGGGCATCCCTGCTCAGTGGGGAGTCTGCTTCTCCCTCCCCCTTTACCTCTGCCAGTCCCCCTGCTTGTGCTCACTTTCTCTCTCTCTCTCTGTATCAAATTTTATAAATCTTTTAAAACCTAAAAATACAAGAAAGCTTTAAAACTTAAATTCACTAGTTTAAACATGTAATAGGAACACTATAAATAGTAATGATCACTGCTGAGAACAACATTGATTTTCCAAAGAAATATCCCAGAACACTGAGGAAAATTTCGAAGAGATGGAAATCAGAAATGAATAAATAAGATCTGAGGTCAGGTCCAAATCTACCTTGCAAGTATCATGAGGACAAAAGGAGAAAATAACAGAAGTTATAGCTGAACTAATACAGAATTTACTTGAGCTGAAAAATAGTCACGCCTTCAATTCATAAGGCCTTCAAGTCCCAGGGAGAATTCGCTGAACAGACAGAAACCAAAAGAGACATAAACCTATTTGACTTTCAGGGACTAAGAAAAAAATTATCAGAGTTCCAAACAGAAACCACCAGTTCCTTCTAGAAAATGAGACAGTATCATTGAATATTGACTCTAAGCTCTATCCCTCAGAGCGGAAAGAACTGTCTCTCTTTCTTGGAACCCTTGCTTCCTATCACATATGTAAGCAGATGTCAGATTGATTAACATTCTAAATTGATTTAAGTTCTAACTCTACAAACAAAATGATAAAGAATTTGGAGACAATCTAGGGGCATGTAAAAATTTGGGAAGTGGTAGACTACCTTCTGTAGAGATAAGACCCACAGACCCTAGAAGAAATGACATGCCACTTTATTTTAAAAATTTGAAAAAGATTTGTATATCAAAAGATAGAGTAAAGCCGCATGTGGGCAACAGACTGTGAAAAGCATCTGTAACATCAGCTGTTCAAGGAGTTCATGTCTCTGATATATAGAGAGTGCCTACAAATTGAGAAGAAGACAAACAGTCCGATTGAAAAACAGACCAAATGAGAGGAAGGAGAAGTTCATGGAAAAGGAAATAAAAATGACCCTGGATTTCACTTTGAGCCAGGAAACACCATTAGTTCTGGACCATGTTGAGACACCTTTATTCACTCATCCGGTAGACAAAAACTAAAAATCATCAGGTAGACAAAAATTTGCATGAAATCATATATAAGAAACTCAGTCCCACTCTTTGATAAATTTTAGAGTGTATCTTGTGTGATTGTTAAGTCAATTCAAAACAATCTATTTAGAGGCTCTGACTGTTCCCTACTTGGTTACAAATTTTCAGGGAACCATCACTGTATTTATGGAGATTAAGTTCCTCATTCTTGAAAAATACATTTGAATGATGAAAAATAGCAAGAATAACAGAATAACCACAAATTCAAGGTTCTAGTTTTTTCCCCCCCTTAGTTGGAAAGGAAACTTTTCACACATGTGAGTCATCTACTTTTATTATCTGGCTTTCTTAGTGTCCATAAAGTCTGACCTCCTGAATCAGTTTGGATGGTTGTCTCATCCTAACTCAAACTGTCTTAAAGATAAAAAAAGAAATACTTCAATCTCATGAAGAAGCAGCTCATGGCAGGGCTTGCAGAGAATGTGTTTTATTCACACTGTCTCCATGATTCTCTCCATTTTCCCCTACTCTACTCTTTCCCTCTGGCCGGTTTGTCTTCCACTCCCTGCTGACTGCGATGGCTGCCAGCGGTGGGGGCACTGCCTTCCTTGTTCACATTCAGAGACAACCCAGATATTTCTGTGAAGCCCTTCCCTTTTGTGTGAGTGGGACAACCTAGGTTACTGTCTCTCGTAGAACAGTAACAGGCACTGACTCTCGTATAGCTGGCTGTGTGGATGGCCCAGGAGGAACATGACTGGCTTCCATAACAGAACCCTTCACTGGTAGTGTGGATGGGGCCAGCTTCCTGTGAATCACTGGGGCTGCAGTGGAGGAGGTGCACGGAGCACTGGGGTTCAGGGAGGGGGAAGGGGAATGGGTGCTGGCTGTCAACTATCCAGGCCCAGGACTACCACACCCTGTAGACAGCCCTACCTAGAAATGGTCACTGCCATTGTACAGACTCAATATGCCTCGCAGTGAGGTGTTCTAGTTTTTTTTTTTTAATTATTTTTTAATTTTTTCAGCATAACAGTATTCATTATTTTTGCACCACACCACACATTCAATCTGTGCCCTCTCCAATACCCACCACCTGGATCCCCCAACCTCCCACCCCCCGCCCCTTCAAAACCCTCAGATTGTTTTTCAGAGTCCATAGTCTTTCATGGTTCACCTCCCCTTCCAATTTCCCTCAACTCCCTTCTCCTCTCCATCTCCCCTTGTCTTCCATGCTATTTGTTATGCTCCACAAATAAGTGAAACCATAGGATAATTGGCTTTCTCTGCTTGACTTATTTCACTCAGCATAATCTCTTCCAGTCCCATCCATCTTGCTACAAAAGTTGGGTATTCATCCTTTCTGATGGAGGCATAATACTCCGTAGTGTATGTGGACCACATTTTCCTTATCCATTCGTCCGTTGAAGGGCATCTTGGTTCTTTCCACAGTTTGGCAACCGTGGCCATTGCTGCTATAAACATTGGGGTACAGATGGCCCTTCTTTTCACTACATCTGTATCTTTGGGGTAAATACCCAGTAGTGCAATAGCAGGGTCATAGGGAAGCTCTATTTTTAATTTCTTGAGGAATCTCCACACTGTTCTCCAAAGTGGCTGCACCAACTTGCATTCCCACCAACAGTGTATGAGGGCTCTAGTAGTTTTTTAGTGCCACTGTAGCAAATGACAAATTTTCTGCGGCTTGAAACAACACATATTAATTATCTTGCAGTTCTGGAAGTCAGAAATTCAAAAATCAGTCTCAGTGTGGTAAATTCAGGGTGTTAACAGACCTTTGTTCCTTCTGGAGGCTCTAGAGGAGGATTCATTTTCTTGCCTTGTCCTGCTTCTAAAGCTGCCTGCATCCCTTGGCTTGTGGCCCTTCATTGCACCACCTTTTATCCCTCTGTTTCCAACTTCACATTGCCTTCTGATTCTGATCCTCCTGTCTCCTTAAGGATCCTCATGATTACATTGGGACCACCCAGGTAATCCAGGATAATCTCTCCCCGCCTCACACCTTAATTTAATCATGCTTGCTAAATCCCATTTGCCAGGTAAGGTAAAGTACTCAGAGCTTCTGGGGCTCAGGGTATGGGCATCTTTGGGGCAGTCACTATTCAGCTGATCAGTTGCCTCCTGTACTCCCTTTTATGCCTCACACCTCATCTCACATGTGTCTGCTGTGTTCCTCTCTTCATCTGCATTGCAAATGAGAAATGCAGCAATTTAAACCATTGAATATTAGATTTTGGAGATAGTTGCAGGAATAAAAGCACTTATAATTTTATTTGTGTCCTAAAAGTTTTTGTTTGGAATTTTAAATTTAATCTAATTGTCCCTAGGTAAAGTAAATATGACTCAATCAGTTGATCTGAAATCTCTTTACAAAGAGTATACTACTGTTGTAAAGGCCCTTCAAAACAGTATTTTGAGTGCTGTTTCCAAATGAAGTTTACACTTTCACCCTTATCACTGTATTAAAGATCTTGTTTGAGGGTTTTTTTGTGTGTGCTTTTTTCCAAAGTGAGCTTGGTTCTCTATCTAAAACTAATACCTCTAACAGTATTTTTCACCAGGGAGGAGAAGAATTAGTGTATCTTCTAGACTAAGTTTTCTTTCCACTTGAAGAATCTGTTAAGACTAAAATTCATGGGAGAAGGAAAAGACTGTAGCTCTCACACCCTGTATACTATGTTGACAACAACAGCATAAGCCTGACCAAAGCTGTACATCTTGGTGCATCATTTCAGCTGAAATGTGTTCAGTGAAGTATGATTTAGTCCTTAGTAATTCATTTTTAAATGAGATAAAAGTACATCAACAGAAATTAGGGAAAGCAGAGTGGTGATTTTAAAATTTCAGCAGTGACTGTTTTTTACCAGTTCTATAAGCACATTAATTGACATTAAAACCCATAAAAGCTCATTTGGGAATGAAAAAGAAGGTTTGAGGTGGTATTGATTTTTTGAATGATATTTGTATTTATGTGTATGATTACCCTTAGTTACACTTTGATTGAGTCTAAATGTGCCCTTCAACAATAATCCATGGGCTGTGGGTTTCCTGAAGTTGTATGTCATGGGGTGAACAGTTAGAAAAAGTGAATCCCAAAAATTGACAACCCATAACACAAACACATTTGTTTGTTGACTACCACTCCAGTACTTTCTGTGTCCTAGAGCTCTACCCACATGGTGCAGGCTGCCCCCATCTGTGCCGGAGAATCCTGATGGGGCATTCAGTGGCCTCAGGCATCCGCACCGAGCTGCAGTTGCATCCTCTCATTTCCCACCTAGTTTGTGGTGTCCCCCTTTTGCTTGACCCTGACAGTAGACAGGTCTCAGTATGAGCTGTCTGCTGTCTGTGCGAAGAAACCAGATGTCGGGGGTGGGGGTTGTTGATGGGAAGTTTTAAGTGTCAGCTTGTATCGTGCAATTTCCTGAACCCTGGCAGTGCAGGTCTGGGCCAGGCTGGTATGTCTGTTTCACCGAACAAGGCTTCCTCGTGTGCCCAAGAAGTGAAACCATTTTTGCATTTGCCACCAGAGAATCAACTAATACTAAATAATAGTTGAGAATTCCAGCTTGTTTATAGTGAATGGAAAATGGGCCTCTCTCTGTGGTTAATTCTTACCTATGATTTTACTGTTCATCTTCATAAAAAGGACAAGAAATGAGGAAACTTGGATCATCAGTTTGTTTTCACTCTCATCACTCAATGCAGTTATAATCGTTTGTCAAAATATAGAGATGTTTTTGGAAAGTAGTTTTTTTGTGGAGGGAGTAGGGACTAAGACTAAGGAAAGCATTGTTCTATCAAGAGAAGTCATTTTCAATGTATGGTATGATGGGAAATCCATCTTGTATGTCCTATTTGGATAACAGAGCTCACTTTTAATTTTTTTTTAAACTTACTTTCATTTTTTAGTTGAAGTATAGTTGACCCACAATGTTGCATTAGTTTCAGATATAAAACATAGGATTTGACAAGTCTGTATGTTATGCTGTGCTCACCATACTGTACCATCAACCATATTCCCTATGCTGTGCCTTTCATCCTGCAACTTATTAATTTTGTAACTGGAAGCCTGTTATCTCCCACTGTACTTCACGCATTTTGCCTGTCCATGCGCTGCCTCCTCTTTGGCAACGACCAATTTGTTCTCTGTATTTATGGTTCTCTTTCTGTTTCTCTGTATGTTCAGAGTACTTTTTTTAAAATAACTTGATGCCTTTAAACATATTCCTTGATTTACATTATTTTAGATACCTGTTTGCCATGTTACCCAATTAGTTATCTAATGACTTCAAAATTTGGTGGCTTAAAACAACCCTTTTGTCATATTACATATGTTTTTGGGGTCAGAAATTAGGGCAGGATCTTGTGGGGCAATTTTTATGCTTAATACGGCATTAACTCAGGTCAGTGTGTGGTGGCCTTCAGCAGGCTGCTGCTTGGTCTAGAGGATTCAGGATGACTTTATGCACATGCCTGTTACTTTGATGGGTACAGTTGGGAGATGAGGCTCAGCTGGCCCTCCACTCCCATGCAGTCTTTGTAACAAGGTTGTTGGACTTCTTTCCTGGCCACTCAGAGCTCCAATAGCAAATGTTCCAAGAGAGGGGTTCCTTTTGGACCCAGGCCTGAAACTGACACAGGTTTCTTCCACTCTTCCACTGGTTAACACAGTCACAGAGCCCATGTGAATCAAAGGGAAGGGGGAGTCATAGGATTTGTGATCATTTTTTTAACGTGCTATGTATGTCATATGTGCATTTTTCCCCATTTCTCTGACCTGTGGAAAAATGGAAGTTACTGATCAAAGAGTCACAGGTTACCAAGCTGTACGAGAGACATTAGACTTAATCCAACCTCCATACTGTATAGATTAAAGAATATATATGTTGGTGCACATGTACATCTCCGTATCAGTTATTTTATATACACTTGTATATCACTAAAAATGAGCAAAATTTTATTTTTCTGTGGAAAATAGTTGATGCATCAATAGGATAAAATAATTTCTATAGGACAGCTCATCTCACAGTATGACAGTACCTTTGATAAACCACACAAACTTAATAGCTAAGGCATAAGAGGAAAATATTAGAATCTTCCATTAATTTTCCCTAGAGATTGCTAATTGGATATCTGCTTTCAAACTATCCTTGGTAGTTCCTGAAATTACTACTTTGTATTACTCTTATCATTTGTTGTAAAAATATGCACAGTGGGTAGAATTTTAGTGGTATTTGAGTTATACTTTTTTGACACTTAAAAAAAAGTGGAATTTACAAAACTGAATCAAAATTATACATGTATTACATTTGGAAGAAACTAATTCTTTTGGGAGATAATGTAGATAAAAATCTACATTAAACAAGTGAGCATGAATTATTTTATTTCTTTGTGCTCTAAAAGCCTTCTAAATATTTAAAGTTTTATAAATATTTCAGTTAAGTTCAATTGGAGATTCTGAATATAAAACTCAGATCAAGATTCTTCTCATAAAATAGCCTCTAAAGATTTTGACACTCCTCCATCAGATGTCACTTAGTCCATGAATCACATGATGCTTTCCAATATTGTGGCTGCAAAAATCCACTGAACTTTCAGATCTCTGTGACTGTAGAATTAGTGCTGAATTTAGAAACCAAAGGTGATCATAGTATAAATTCTTTGATACAATTTGTTCTATGATTTTGTAGGTATAAGTTAAAGGGTTTTGGTTGAGAAAATTTCACAGCCTCCCTCCCTGCAATAATAGTGTTGTCCTGTTAAAATAACTGAGTTGGAGAAGGTGAATTGGGGAATTGGTAAGTACAGGTCCTGGAGCCCCTTGTGCTTTGAGCAGTGCTGGTGTCTAGCTTGCCTTCAAGTTGATGGGAATCAGAGTTTGTTTTTTTTTTTTTGTTTTTTTTTTTTTTTAATAAATCAAGTCTTCCATTTCACCAGGTGTTCTTGAGTGCCAAAGAGGCCCACTCAGAAGTGGTATTTCTTCCAGACTGTTGGTGGCAACACATACCAAGAGAGGGTATGGAAGCTGGATGGCAGTGGTCCCTCAGTACAGGACAAAAACCATTCCAGCACTTTCTATGACCAAAGACTCAGCAACTCCAGCCTTTGTAGCATTGAAGAGGAGCACCACACTGTGTATGATGAAATGGTGCAGTGGATTTTCTTATCAACACCCGATTATGTCAACTTTGTGAACAAAGTCTATCATCAGGTTAGTGTGTATGTATCTGTGTGTGTGTGTGTGTGTCTGTATGTATTGTGAGTTCATGAAACTGAAGAGAGTTTTGTTATTTTGGTTTTTATGTTCAGTTAGCCACTGTATAGGACACTGACAAGGACTGAGGCAGAGTTGCCACATGTATGAAATGAGCCAGAAGAGATAGAACATAAAGGGGCAAGCTCTGGTCCCTCAGGTGGAGGACAGCAGCTCCCTGTGTGAAGCCAAGTCCATGAGTGGCCCAACCATCTGCCTTGGAGCCTGAGCACCCTCAGCCTGGAATAGGCATCTGATGTGTCCTTAAGGACAGGGTAGACAGACAAACCCATGGTTTCAGCAACCATGTGAGAATGGGCATCTGAAAGGAGAGAGGGACAACAGGGAAGAACATTTGGAGGAGAAGATGCCCCCTGAAGCTGGGATGATATGCTGGGATGATCCTTCCCTTGCCTCTATTTGCTCCTGGGTCATCCTGTATTGGGTTCCCTCAGAGAAAAAGAATGGAATGAAATCCAGACTCTCCAACCAGGCTCAGGCCACATTCACAGCTTCCTGCTCTCCAGCTCTGACTTGTGACCCCTACCTAGGACATGAATCTTGCATGTGTGAACAGTGTTTGGGTAAATATCCTCCCTCTGTTCTCTAGGAGCTGTTCAAGAAGGTGCTGTCCCATCAATACCTTGGCTCCTTTTGGTCCAAGAGGAATAAGTATGGGCATGAACACTGGCACCCACAGCCTGGGCCACCATCACCCATTTCAGTGCTGTGTGGCCAGCTGCATCATTACCATGTGTCTTGGCAACCCAAGCATGACAGCCCAGGACAGGGCCATGGTGGTGGAGTACTGGATCAAGGTGGCCAAGATATGCTATGGGAGGCCCAGCTGAATTGCTTTCATGATCCTCAGAAACTGCTCTTCTATCTTTAAAACATCTGTCATTAGAGAGAGTTGTGCTGCAGGGTGCCAACCTGGAGCCCATTCATCTGCCCCATGTCCACCTTTCTCTTGAACCCAGGGCCTGACCTCGACAGTTCTGTGTCTGAGTGCCCCTACTGTGTCCTGGCCTATGTGAAGCCTAAGAAGGGGTGGGTGTAAGGTGCTAGTACTGACCAGGGGCTCTTTCTGGAGGACATTGGTTGTCTACTTTTCAGGGGAATGAAATCAACCAGCACAAAAAGAATAAGGTGAGCATATGTGGAACTTCCTATAGGGAAGGGGGGGCAGTGGGTATCAGAGATGTCCCTGGGAAGAACATTCCTTGGTTCCATCCCCTCCCCTCCTTCCCACATTTCCTGGGATAGGTTGCTAAGAAAGGAGTGGAAGACCCATCTAGTTAGTAGGGATCCAGAAAGGCATCAAGGAGGACTTTCTGGAGGAGGGACTAATTCTACTTGCCTCTGAGAACAGGTTGGGACTGGATGAATTGGCAGGCAGGAGGGTGGGCATGTGTGCCAAGACCGAGGACTGGTCCCCTGTCCCGCTGCTCAGCCCTCACCTGGCCCTGCAACTTTGCCACGCAGGCTCTGTCTGCATCCGTGCTTCTCTCTCAGCCCAGGAATACCAAGTCCTCATGGACATCATGCTGCTCTAGGTGGCAGCAGAGAATTACTGCCTAGAGACCCAGCATACATTCATGGCCTGTTTTCAATGTGGAAAATACAGGACGATTTCTTTTCCTCTCTCAAGCAATGAAATGAGATAGCCTGTACATGATGTAATTCTCAGGACACAGTGCCATTTTTATTTCAGCCCTAAAGAGGTTTTCAAACATGCTTTCACCAGTTCCTATCTTCTTGACTTTCTAGTCAATTCGGAACACTCTTGATAGGGTGGCAAACACTTTTTTTTTTTTTCCAAGCTGAGTCACCTCAAGCAGGTGACATCCGTACTTGCCACAGGAGTTACTACACAGGAGTGTGTACCCTCCATCATCTATAAGGGCCTCACTACACGTTTTCCAGGCAGGTGGCATGGACACTGGTGGCTGATGCTTTTATCATTCATGACATCAATCTCTTTTGTTCACTTGTGGGATAACTATGGTCAGGGTCTCCATCTCACTCATGGAGGTGCTATAGCTCTCCAGCTCACCAGCAAACATGGCCCTCCCCTCTCTCCCATAGAAGAACCTGAAGAACTAAGTGACCATGAACTGGGAAAACACAAGAAGTATAAAAAGGTCTTACCTGAATTCAGCTCATCATGGCAATTTCAGACTGGTCCCACTTTGGGTTTGATCCCAGTGTCCTTGAGTCATTCTAACCTTCTTGGCAATTGACTCCAGACAGTGGCTCACCATGATAGAGGGATTAGAAGTTCTTTGGAGACAGGTGTCACCACACCACTTTCATCACCCTTTGTCGTAGAAGACTATGTCCCTCGTTTGATTAAGATACTCTTCAAACATTAGTGGAGCAGAGTGCAATAAAAGGCTCACTTTGAAGAAGAGCTGAGCTTGGGGGCATATCCAGTCATATATCTCACTGCTCCCATCATCCACACAGGTGGTATCCAAAATGGGCAGGGTACCATTTCCAGTACACGTCTCCTGCTGGCTCACTATACCTATTCCTATCACCATGCCATCACATTAGTTAGAACCCCAGTATCAGGCCAGTGAACTTTTTTCATCTCTGAAGTTGGAGCTCAGCAATAATCATCTTCATCAGCTTCACAAAACAGGATTTGACAATGATTTAATGGATAGAACCTGCAAGGCACAGGATGGAAAAGATAAATTCACATACTGGATATTCAGAATACTTAAAATCTTTGTGAATTTAAAGACATTATCTATCAAGGGAAAGCACAGTCCTCAAGATGGGAGAACATATTTGCAAACAGTGTATCTGGCAGGGGCTCAATATCTGCAATATCTAGAGATCCCATAAACTCAACAACAAAAGACAAACTAAATGGATTGTGTGAATGTACACATGGGGAAGAGATGTAACCTCAAAGCTCTGCACATGGAAGGAAATTTGAAAAGATACTTCCCATCACTAATATTTCAAGAAATACAGATTATTAGAAGGAATGAGATACCACTTAGTATCCCTGAGGAAGACTTGCCCAAGAAAAAGAAAAAAAAAGACTTAGAAGAAAAGAAAATATCAAGTGTTGGCAAAGAAGAGAGACAATGGAATGTTGTTCATTGTGTGTGGTAGGAATGTTTAACAGCATCGTTGTGAAACCAATATGGAAGTTCTTCAAAAAAATCAACATTAGGATTACCATGTATTCTAGTAATTCCACTGCTGGGGGTAGACATCCAAATTAATGGACAGCATGGTCTCGAAGACATATCTGAACACACCTTTTCATGGCAACATTATTCATAAAAGCTAACCCATGAACGCAATCCAAGTATCTGTCCGGGGAAGAACAGATGTTGTATATACATATGTTGGGATAGTATTCATTCTGTAAAGAAGAAAAAAACGTTAACATGTACCACAACACGGGCAAACGTTGAGGATATATGCTAAGTGAAATGAGTATTTATAAAAAATAAAAATTTTGATGAAGAAATCAAAATCAAAAGCTTCTGCACAGCAAAGGAAACGGTCAAGAAAATAAAGAGGCAACCCATGGAATGGGAGAAGATATTTGCAAATGACAGTACAGACAAAAGATTGATATCCAGGATCTATAAAGAACTCCTCAAACTCAACACACACAAAACAGATAATCATATCAAAAAATGGGCAGAAGATATGAACAGACACTTCTCCAATGAAGACATACATATGGCTATCAGACACATGAAAAAATGT
>PJEN01013350.1:0-33833 GCA_004024605.1 Pteronura brasiliensis | reverse complement strand
CTGAACATAAATTTAAAAAAAAAATAAATTAAAAAAAAAATAAAAATAAAAATAAAAAATTTGACTCCACTCTTAGGACCTACCTAAAGTAGATTCCTAAGGACAGAAAGTAGAATGGTGTTTGCCATGGGCTGGAAGGTGATGCTCATGAGAAGATTCTTACTCATGCTATAGAGTTTTAGTTAAGATGTAATGAGATGAGAAGATGGGCTACAGGGGGGTTGTACGAAGGTAATAATGCATATAAAACATTTAGAACTTCATGGACTTCATGACCTAAAAATAAATTACACTGAAAAGCTGCAAGGATGATGAAATGAACACAGGACCATTTCATCTGGCCATTTATACCCTTCCAGGTAGGCTCTATCTCAGGCATTTTACTCCAGCCATTTTCCTTGGGATAACTTGGAGTAAACAAAATGTTGTCCTTCTGTGCCTACTTCAAGGTTTAAAATCAGAATTGCCCCAAACAGGAAAACATTATTTGAGAAGGTAATTTTCAGAGTTAATTTATTGAGATACATTTTCCTTGAAAATTTTTTGAAATGCAACCCAAATTGAACATTCTACTTCATCTTTTTGAATTTTAATTCACTGATTTTTCAACTCAGAATCCATTATTCATGCAGGTGGCTTGGATGTTCCTATGCCTATCATAATCTACTGACTTAAGGTTCTGCTGTTTTCAGTTTTGTTTATGTGTCACTCCTTTACCAAGTCAACTTTCCTGAGGCTCATTATGAATAGTAAAATATTTTTGGCCCCATTTTTATTGATATAATTGATATAGAGAACTGTGTACATTTTGGGTACACAACATAATGATTTCACTTTCACAGGACGTAAAATGATTACCAGAATAAGTTTAGTTCACTGCCATCATCTCTTAGAGGTACAAAAAGAAAGGAAAGAAAAAAGAAAGGGAAGGTACTTTGTGTGATGAGAACTCTCAAATTGGATCTCTTAACACCTCTGAAATACACCATAGAGCAGTATGAACTGCAGTCATCACATTATAAACTATGTCCCTATTATTTATCTTAAAATTGGAAGTTTGTACCTTTTCACCATTCACTCAATCCTCCAACCTCTGCTTTTGGTTCCTTTAATCTGATGTCTTTTTCTAGTTAGTTTTTCTCCTTTTCTCTTCTTAGTTTCTGATTCTGCATAGAAGGGAAAAATATCTATCTATCCATGTATCTATTATCTATCTATGTAGTATCTTATCTCTATCTCTATACCTGCATATAGATAGTATTTACTTTCCTCTGCTCCACTTATCTCACTTGGCATAATGCTTGAGTAGTAAATTACTGTTGTTACACATAACAGGATTTCCTTTCCTTATGGCTGATTCCTATCCCAATATATAGGTAAACACTTCTTTATCCAGTCACCACTAAAGGGCACTGATGTTTTTGGTGTCTTGGATCTTGAAAATAATGCTTCTTGAGCATGGAGGTGGGTTCCTGGAGTTCTTCATTTTCATATTCCTGGTTTTCTAGGGGTATGTTCCCAGACATGGAACTGTGGGATCCTATGGTAGATTTATTTTTATCTTTTTGCAGGAACCTCTGTACTGTTTTGCATAGTGACTTTCCCAATGTGCATTCCCATCAGTGGTGTCTAATGGTTCCCTTTTCTCCATATCCACACCAGCCTTTGTTACCTCTTGTCTTTCTTAGGATAGCTTTTCCAGTTGATGTGCTGGGATACCTCATTATGCTCTTAGTTGCTTTTTTCTGATGGTTATTCATGTTGAGGACCTTTTGTCCTACCTGTTCCTCATGTGTTTATGTCTTCTGGGAAAATGTGAGAGCACTGGACACTGTGTTTGGGGCCCAGTGACAAGACTAGTCTCCATGAGACCTTGAGGGTTGTCCCAGGCACATATAGGGGTGGGTGCAGAAGCACTCTTCTGGCTGAGGTGAGGGTGCTGGAATAGTAAAGAGGACACTGTGGGAGTGAACAGAAAAGGAGGAAAGGGGGGTTTCTGATGTCTGTTCCTCTGCCCTTGGAGCCTGGAGATTGTGCTAATTTGCTCCTGTGACTCTGGAAAGCCAGAGGATGCCCTCGCCAAAACAAAACAAACAAAGACAGCATATCTTTCCTGGCTTTTCTGCCAGCCTCTGGGCTGTCCCAGGATAGCTGGAGAATGGGATGCAGAGCGCTTCCCCACCCTCGATACCTAGGCAGTACTGCTGGAGGAACTAGAGCAGGAAGAGTCAGACTAAGGCCATTGTGGTTGTCCTCCTGTTCAGAAACAGCTTCAAACTTGGAGTAGCAGTTTTCCCTGCAGTCTAGGTGCTTAAAAGGGACAGTGGGCCATCTCAATTATCTCAATTATTCATTCACTAACTCTACACTAAAGCACTCCCCTGTGGCCAGGTACCTTGGTGGGCCCATGCATGAAACTGGAGATACCTAGGGCTCCTTCCCTTTAGGAGGCCACAGTCTAGAGATGGATCAATGCATGAAACAATGCCATGCAAAAGAGAAAAGCAAGTGTTCCATGTGACAAATGAAGGGTGCTCCGAAGGAAGGCTGCAGAGTCATTGGATAGGAAGGCCTGAAAGGCCTCACTGAGGGTGACAGTGCTGAGGACAGAATGAAAAAAAAAAAAAAAAAAAGGCTATTCCTGCACAATCTGGGTGCATTGTGTCAGGAAGAAGGGACCTCTGCTGCAGAGCCTCAATACCAGAAGCCAGTTTGGCCAGAGGAGATGAAAAAGGCATCCAGTGTGGCTGGAGAGAAACTGGGAGGAGAGCAGAGGGGAGGGTGGAAACTAGGAATTGAGAGATGCTGGTGAGATTGGAGAGAAACTAGGAGGAGAGTAGAGGGGAGGGTGGAAGTTAGGAATTGAGAGATGCTGGTGAGATTGAGGAGCCAGGGGAACCGTCTGGCTCTGTTGCTGAGAATGTAAACTGGTACAGCACTCTGAAGAACAATGTGGAATTTCCTCAAACAGTTGAAAATAGAGCTACCCTGTGAAGCAGCAATGCACTACTGGTATTTACCTCAAATATACAAATGTAGTGATCCCAAGGGGCACGTGAACCGAATGATCATAACAGCAATGTCCACAGTAGTCAAAGTATCAATGGAGTCTAGATGACCATCAACAGATGAATGGATAATGATGTGGTATATATGCTAATTGAATACTGTGCAGCTATCAACTGCCCCCCCCCAAAAAAAAACCCTTGCGATTACAACAATGTGGATGGAACTTGAGGGTGTTATGCTACACAAAATATGTCAATCAGAAAAAGAAAATCATCATCTCACTGATATGAGGAATTTGAGAAACAAGACAGAGGATCATAGGGGAAGGGAGGGGAAAAGGAAACAGTTTTAAACCAGAGAGGGAGACAAACCATAAGGGACTCTTAATCTTAGGAAACAAACTGAGGGTTGCTCGGAGGGAGGGCTATGGGAGGGATGGGGTGACTGAATGATGGACATTGGAGAGGGTATGAGCTATGGTGAGTGCTGTGAATTATTTAAGACTAATGAATCAGACCTGTACTCCTGAAGGAAATAATACATTCTAAAAAACAAAATAACAAATGAAAATATGTACTTATGTCATAGGAAAGACAGATAGATTTAAGATAAAAGTACTTTAAGTATGAACCTCTTTAAAACTCTTAAAAGAGTCAAAATGATTGCTATTAAAGTAACATATATGCCCACAGAAGCTTAGGTGTAAATATCTCCTCATGCATGAAATAAATGATCTAATCTCTGAAGTTAAAAAATGAAACTACTGCTCACAAAACATTTTGACATAAACATTCTGCAAATACTCAAAACATCATGTTTCTTTCCTTGTGCTGACAATCACGTTTAAAGTTTCAGTCCTCAAGCAGCATCTTTGGTCACCGTCAAGGAGAAGGAATCAAAGGTTACTCAGAAGTACACCAATCAACTGCAAAAATCAATACCTGAGAGCTTTGCATGGCCACTTTAGATATTTCTTAAGGCCCTAAGTTCACCAAGATACTGCTACTCTAACTACCACTATGAAATCCTTTTCCTTTTCCTTTTCCTTTTCCCTTTTCCTTTCCTTTTTCATTTTAATTTCAATGAGTACAGTCTCTCTCATAAGGATGGAAACATAGTACCTATCATTCCATAAATGTGATCAGGTCTCAGTATGGAGATGGCTTGGCAAAACCCACCTAAATATCAGATGTAGGCTCTCAATGGGATCTTAACCTGAAAGAAGGAAGCAATCTTTAAAAAGAAAAATGGACTGGAAATTAGGCAAGAGGACGTTCCCTTCCAAATTTTTCGGGGCGGGGGGGAACTACTTAGATCTCCTGATGACAAGTTTGAGGCAATAATTAAAATTTGGACATCAAACCATATTTTCTCCCCACCACTGTATTTCAAAGAGATGTTCCACCAAAAAAGAGAGCCAGTCTCAGCAAATTATTATAGGTCATCCTGATGTAGATACATGCATGCATGTTAGTCAAATGCATAAAATTTTGTACTGCTGTGCCATTTAGAATACTGGGGCTTAGTGGAAACCCACCATTGTTCAGACTACCTGATAACACTAAAGAACTAGTGGCTTTTGATTGAGTAAGGGAAGTTAAAGTGCCCTCCTCCCTCTCCTTCTCTCACCAAAGCATATCAATTAACTTTTGGTCTAGAGCCAGCCCTCACTGGGCTAAAGCTCTCTCATAGCTATGGTTCAAGTGCCTGTACTCATGGGGCTGTTTTATCCCATACCTCTCCTTAATCTGTGTCCTTGTCTCTTGTCTCCATGTTCATCTATTCCTGGGCAGAGTCTGGTGTGCCTCAGTTTAATATTGGCTCCAGTGTGTCCATGAGGACCTCATGTGGTTGGCAGGTCAACAGACACTCTACTCCTCAAGAGATTTGAGATCAAGTCTGCAGACTCAGCTCTCTTCCGGGACATCTTGCAAATCCATCATCATTGCAACACGTTCTTGGAAACACCTTCTCCTGGTCATCATCGTGCATGACCACTGGGGCTTGTCAGCCCTTTCTCTTCTTAGAATAGGTCCACACTTTTACTTTGAACATTTGGCTTACCCACAGTTGCCTATATGCACTCATTTCTACACACAGAGAGAGATAATACTCCCAGAAAGGATAGACTTAACAAACAGACATGAAGAATGTCTGATCCATATCTGCCCATAATCCCTGACTTTTCTTTTTAAAATTAACCTGATAATTTGTTAGAGCATCAATGGAAAATGAATACACACATATTTGATCTATCCCATCTTGTTGCATTCAGATACTCCTGTATGTGTAAAGTAGCACAGCTTGGCAGTTACAAGCCAGAGTCAGAAGTCAGACTGCTAGGGTTCAAATCTAGCTTCTGGACTTACCATATAACCTGAGTCAGTTCCTTAATCTCACCATGCCTGAGCCTTCTCATCTGTAAAATGAGATACTAACAGTGCTTACCCTAGTGGATTGTTAAGGAAGTTTAAGTGGATTCATGTATACAAATGAATAGTGTCTGGTACATGAAAAGTACATTTTCCCCACAAGATATGACAGCAGCTATTTTCTAAGACACACTTTTAATTTTTTTAATTCTTTTTTTGTTTGTTTGTTTCTCTTTGATTTTTAGGAGGCTCCATGCCAAGCACAGAGCCCAACTCAGGACCCCATTTTACAACCCTAAGAAGACCTGAGCTAAGATCAAGAGTTGGGTGCTTAACTGACTGAGCTACCCAGGTGCCCACTGAGGCACTCTTTTTAAATAAGAACAACACTAGAAAGAAAATTTGTGTAGTAGGGCACATAGCATAGTGTTTCAACATGAAAATCACTGATCAATACCTGAGAGCTTTGCATGGCCACTTTAGATATTTCTTAAGGCCCTAAGTTCACCAAGATACTGCTACTCTAACTACCACTATGAAATCCTTTTCCTTTTCCCTTTTCCTTTCCTTTTTCATTTTAATTTCAAAAAGTTTCTCTCTATGTATCACCCCTGCCTGGACTTGTAAATACCCCACCCACACTATGGTTATACCCACCCCTACCTCTTTCATGTGCCTCTTCAACCCTACTGGTTGCCACTGTATTAATTCATGTGAAGAGAAAATTAATAAATGACCAAATGAAATCTATTTGGACTAGATTCTGTGGACTACAATCAATTAGTTGGACTGATTCTATGAACTTCTAACTTCTGTGGGCTTTTATTGCATGCTATAAATATTCTTTGAATATTTTTTGAGGAGGGCTGGGTCTAGGACAAGAAGAGTGAGGGGTCTGCACAAGATTTAAGGAGGCACAAAAAACTCAGTAATTAAAAATAAGTAACATTTTAACACAATAGCTTCTGAAAGCCAAAATTAATGCAAAGTAAATCCATGATGAACATTATTAAAGTTTTAAATAGGTACCAGTGTTCAGCAGGTACTGGTTATTGGAGCCTAAGGTAGAAAGAAAAATGTGTACTACTCTAGATATGTTTTTCTGGATTCAGAATAGTTAATTTTTTTTTCTAGAACATTTAAGTGTTGAAAAAACAAAATCTCAATATTGAGCCATCAAAAAGTATTACAACTCACCGTATGCTTAAATATTTTGTTTATAGGGGTGCCTGGGTGGCTTAGTGGGTTAAAGCCTCTGCCTTTAGCTCAGGTCATGATCCCAGGGTCCTGGGATTGAGCCCCACATCAGCTCTCTGCTCAGCAGGGAGCCTGCTTCCCCCTCTCTCTGCCTGCCTCTCTGCCTGCCTCTCTGCCTACTTGTGATCTGTCAAATAAATAAATAAAATCTTTTAAAAAATATTTTGTTTATAACACAGAATGCATTATAATTTTACTTTCCTGGCTTTAATGGACCAAATTCAACAACATTTTTGAAATCTTCTTTGCTTATCTCATTTTCAATTATGAGAACTGCAAGGTTTGACAATTTCTCTTGACAAAGTAACAATTTTTTTAGATATCTTTCTAAGGCCACTAGTTCAAAAAGATCATTCTAATCTAAGTTTAACATTATAAAATGGATTCCACCTTGGTTTTAATTTTTAAAAAGCTCTCTCTGAATCATGCCTCAAGCCAACTAATAAGCAAAGGCAGTTTACCACACCAGGAAAGGGACAAAAACACGGAGAAACAGCCTTTCGTGTGTGCTGGCATGCAAGGTGTGCCAAAAGTCACCACGCAAGCAGGAACACAGACCTTTCTGACACTGCAGTATCTACAGTAAGTCCTCAGGAGCACCAGTCCAGTGGACAAATCTGAAATTAACCTCAAAACAAATCAAGGACCTAAATGTGAAACATTTTAGCTATAGAATTTATAGAAGAAAACATAGATTTTTGTGATCTTGGGTTAGGCAAAAATTCTTTAGGACAACAAAAGTACATTTTTTATAAATTTTATATAAAATTTTATATAATATATACATATTTATATACATTATATAAAATTTTATATTTTATAATTTTTTAATAAAAATTTATAAACTGGAGTCTATAAAAATTAAGAACTGAGTCCGGGGTTTCAGAAAGCTGCTGCGTGTCTGGCCTGTGTGAGGTGTTTTTTTTTGGGGGGGGGGGGAGTGAGAAAGCGATTTTCAGAGGGCGTTGTGTGGTGTCATGCATTTTAGATATCCTCCTTGCCCTCTTTCCTTTCTCTGTCCATTTTGTTTGTCCAGAATTATGTCCCAACAGTGTTTGAGAATTACATGACCAGTTTTGAAACTGACACACAAAGAATAGAGTGGAGCCTGTGGGACACTTCAGGTAAGAGAGTCATGGGACCCTGTGGCGCTTGGGGCGGGTTTCCAGCAGCACCAGGGGGCTGCGTGCCATGCCCCAAGCACCTAACAGTGCACCACCAGCGCACTCTGTGCCCCTGGTTTAACTTTACCTCTTCAGAGGGGTCTCTGCTTATTGAACGTTTTGTCCCTTCTGCGTGGGGTGGGGAACAAAGATGGGTAGGGGAATGGGAGTGGGGAGAGAAGGGCACTGTGTGCCCACCGGGTGCTTCATGGTGGAACCACTTGTAGCCAGGTGGACGCTCCTGAGTCACCTGTGGGCAGCCAAGGTGGCCTGATGGGGACAGGGGTGGGGGGAGAATGCCTGCCAGCCTCAGAACTACCTGGCTTGAGGCAGGCGTGCTCCAGGAGCTAAACTGATGATTGTTGGAAAAGCAGGGAACACAGAGGGAGTGGTGGGAGGTGGGCAAGAATCCCAGAAGCCACGGTATCCATTCAGATGAGCCCAGCAACAGACACAGATAATCTGTGTTTCTGCAAATGTGTGGTGTGTGTGGTATGTGCACGCATGTGTTGAACTGTCAGACAATACAGACAAGTATCTATAGCTGACATGAGGTCATTTAATAAGACTCTTGGTTTGACCAAAAACTGGCAGTCTTTCTGAAGAGCAGGTTCTTAATTCCTAATAATAATCTTATAATATTGCATAATTTTGACCCAATCATGTTTACTTTTAGAAATTTATCCATAAGCAAATAATAAAAGATTATTATAAAGATATTGTTAAGAAGAATTCCTTCAAAACATATTTATAACATTAACACGGAAAGAGCGTAAATATTCAACTACAAAGGAGTGGTTGCATAGGTGCTGGTACATCTATGGAATGTTTATCCTCAATGTGACCATTGCAAATGTTGTAGAAGAACATTTAATAATATGTAAATGCTCTTCACAATATGCTAAGTGAAAAGAGAAGTTACAAAGTTGTTTGTCGAATGATTCCATTTTTGTTAAAAAGGAATAAAGGATGTTTGCATGGAAGTAAAACTTGAAGAAATGTAACAAACCATTAATAATGATCATCGTGGAGTAGTGAGAGTACAAATAATTTTTACGTCCTTTCTTTAAATCAGAGTTTTCAATTTTTCTTCAATATTTATGTTTTTCTCTTATAATAAGAAAAAAATGCATAGAGCAATTTAATGTGAATCTGTGAACCACCGATTTGGCTGTAAACACTCTTAACAGCCAGCACAGGCCGGAACATTACCAGGTCTGATTCACTATGCCAGTAAAAGGAAAATGAACTTAATTTCCTGGGGGAAACACAGCTCTTTCCAGCACTAAGACCTATGAGAAATATATCCTATGGGTCCTCTTAAAGAGGTCACTGTGTAACGTAAGAAACAATGTACTTGATGGCATCCTTAAAGTAAATGTGGTCCTGAGTTTTACAGGGCTTGCTTTCGTATTGTTCCTTTGGTCCCTCAGCATATGCTGATGAGAGATTGTTAAAGCACATCAGAGAAAAAGTTTAACTAGGAAAGCAATATGATACCATTGAATTACATAATTTGTTTATCAAGATTAATCCAGTAAAGATTTTTGAATAGCTAAAGGAATAGATGGGCTGCATATCCTTCAATCTTCTCCTGAGGAACAAAGAATTCAAGGTTATTTTCCCTGACATGTAGCTAGGGTTTACAATTTAATCTTGTCTGTAACTATGTATAGCTCTTTCCTCTGCCACTAAGCTGAGCAAAACCTATGAAAAGAGGGAAAACTATTACCTCTTCATGAGAGTTCAGAGCCTGAGAGGGAGACATGCCTAACTGGAGGCCCTGGTCATGGTAACTCACGTGGTCAAGATGATCTACAGAATGTAGATGTTGAACCACTTTAGCTTGTAGACAGATAGGAAGGCAAATCATGCCTAAATATTTTTCATAGAACAGTGCCATAATATATGTGGTCTAGATGTTTTTAAAAGAAGTACAAGCAAATACTCATGTCATCTATTAAGACTGAACAGAACCAAATGATAATAGCTTCCTTAAGAAGGACATTGACATGAGTAATGCAGTTTCTTGGCACATAGTTCAGGATGAACTGAATGAGTTAAATCATTTAAGTTTTAGTCAATCAGATAACAGAGGACATTTATCAAAAAGGATTACCTGTTTCAAAATGCTTTTTTTATGGTTCTTTTTTGGGGGTGGTATTAGTTAGTTGTCATGGCAGCCATTAAGATAATTCCCAGTTCCTTACTATAACCTTGAGTTATCTACAGTGAAGAGAGCACTTACCTCCCAATGACCTGGTAGTGATGGTAGAGGAGATCTATATTATGACCATGAGGGAAATATCACATGGTGTATTTCCCCATCTCCCCTTTTCTGCCATTCAGAAACAGATTTATATTACACAGGGAGTTCCATGCTATATCCTGACCAAAAAGATACACTCCCAGTATAGTGGGGTTTAGACTGTTTCTCATCTCCAACTCAGCTTTAAACAAAGGCAGAGCACACGTCCCTGCTGATTTTGCCCATGGTCAAAGAAATGTAATGAAAATGTGGCATCATTCCTCAGAAGTGGGTTTTCTTGTTCATATTCTCTGTCTGTCCTCATTGCTTATCAACTAAGTATTGTAATGGTTTGTGTTACAACAATAAAAATGCTTGCAATATTGATTGATTGAGCATATGAACTGTGAATTACAGCAGTGCTTGGAAACTCAGTGAATTTCTCCATGATAAATATGGTGAAAATGCTTAAGTATTAAGAGGTGTATTAAAAATCCTGATGTTGGACAAGGTAATCTGGCACAGGACAGTCAGAGGCCCGTTGATCATATGGGGAGTTTCATATTTTCTGCCAGTTTCACTTAAATTTTCTTCACAGAGAGGGTGAGAGCTGGTACATACACACTGGAATTAGAATTTGGCAAATGATGGTTATTTAAAGATACGAGTATAAGCCTCCTTTCATAGCACTTACTGAGAGTTGCTTGGTTTACTGCAAACAGACTAATTGGCCTCCCAGTTCCCTGTCCTGCTCTCTTACAACCTAGTCTGGGCACTAAAGCCAAAGGGATTGTTTGAAAATACAGATTATGGTTACCTTGCAGGGGCTTGCCATTGTTCTTAGGCTAAGTCTGGACTCTTCACATGTAAAAGACCTGCCGTGACCTGGCTTCTGCTTACCTGTAATCCTCACCTCTGAGTTTAGATGCTACCCCACCTATCCTCATACCTCTCTCATGATGCTTCGAAACTGTCTATCTCCTGGTGTTTTCATGACCTATTTCTCTACCTGTGGCCATCACCACCACCCAGCCTCTTCTCCTGGCTAAATGCTTGCATATTAGTCTTCATCGGAATTCCCTGGTTCTGAAGTCTAGGTTAGGAGCCCTCCCCATGTTTTCTACACCAGCACAGGAGCCCTCTGCCTGCTGTGGAAATTTGGTCATTGCATGTTTTGTAGTTCCTTCTGTTTAGATGAAGTTCCTTCCTTAAGGATAGGTACTAAGTTTTATTGGATTAGGTTTCCAGTACCTACTTCAGTGCCTTGCATATATTCGTGGCCAATTCAGTGACTTTGTGGGTGGATATTTGGTGCAAAGCTGTCACAAGCACAAAGAGAAAGAAGACATTTTTCCTGACCACAGAAACTTGATGTAGGACATGTACACATATCAGATAGTATAGTGTAGAAAGGGATGGTGCAACGGAGTGCTCTGGGAATTCAGAGAAGGGAGAAGGTGTGACCATGGCATTAGAAAGAGCTTCCAGGCAAAGGAGATTTTCAAACTGGGCTTTGGATGGCTTAACCTATTTTGAATAGGGAAGGGATACACTTGAGCTCATAGGAAATGAACATACAACAGAGGACTAAGGAAAGCAGCAGTGTTTGGAGAGAAATGGCTTATAGTTCAGTCTATCTGGAATTTAGAGTGGATAAAAGGATTTTTGGAGAATATGCTGGGAAAGCAAGTCACGTCAGGTTCTGCAGGCCAAGAAAGCCAGCTTACAGAAAAAAGACTGCAAGCAGAGTTGGTAGCTCCTATTTTAGAAGATTAAGAGGAACCTAACAGAATGTTGTCCTTCATTGTGTTGTGCTCTTCACCATCACTTTTAGGTACATGTGTGGGTATGAGCACCATTCTTGTTATTTTAAAAATGTTTATTATGGGTGGTGCCTGGGGGGGTTCAGTCGGTTAAGCATCTGCCTTTGGCTCAGGTCATGATCTCAAGGTCCTGGGATCGAGTTCTGCATCAGGTTCCCTGTTCAGTGAGGAGTCTGCTTCTGCTTCTCCCTCTCCCTCTGCTTTCCCCTTTCCTTGCTCATGCTCTCTCTCTCTCTTTCTCTCTCAAATAAATAGAATCTTAAAAGTTTATTATGGAACTGATTGCAAACATGAAGTTTTGTGTTTCCGCTGGGGCCATTCCTTGTATATTGCTGACCCTTGGTGCATTTTAGGTAAGACCATCCAAAATGCTCTGTAGACAGAAATGGGAATATAAATGAATAAAATATTTCAATTGTGTGGTTACTGAATAATAAAGGTAAGCATAGCTAGAAAGTTTGTGTGGCTGGTTTTCATAGTTAATCCCCTTCCTTGGTGTTCTGGCTGTTGAACTTCTCTATCTCACTGTAATACAGCCAGCTGCTTACTAGAGACCTGCTTTGAGTTTGAAACTCTTCATCAGAAGACAGCAGCAGGGTGGAAAGTTTGGATAACATCCAGAGAAAAGCAATAAAAATGATGAATAGCTTGGAAAGCAAGACCTCAGAGGGACGTCTAAAGAGGTTGAGAATCTTGATCAATAGTGAAAGCACAGCTTATGTGTTTTGAAATCACACTGTAGGTGCTTTTTTAATCCTCTTCACAGTAAATACATGGAGAAGACAGCCTAGGTTGCAGCAAGCAAATTCATATTGGACCAAAGAGAGAAAAATATGCACATATGCTAGCATTGGCTTAACACTCAGAGGTAAGACTGAGGGTATAGACTGTTAATTTATAGTAGAGTTTTGGTTGCCAGGGGCTGGGGAAGGGGGAGCTGGGGAGATGTCAAAGCATACAAACTTCCAGCTATACCATGAATAAGATCTGAAGATGGAGGGGCGCCTGGGTGGCTCAGGTCATGATCCCAGGGTCCTGGGATCGAGCCCCGCATCGGGCTCTCTGCTCAGCAGGGAGCCTGCTCCCTCCTCTCTCTCTGCCTGCCTCTCTGTCTACTTGTGATCTTTGTCTGTCAAATAAATAAATAAAATCTTTAAAAAAAAAAAAAAAAGATCTGAAGATGGAGTGCACCGCATAGTGATTACAGTCGGCAATACTGTGTTACATCCTTCAAAGTTGCTAAGAGTAGATCCTGAATGTTCTCACCACAAAAGGGAAGTGGTAATTATATCACGGGATGGAGATGTTAGGAAGCATTGGGGGTAGTCATTTTGCCCTGTGTCAGTATGTCAAATCAGTAGGTTGTGCACCTTAAACTTCCACATGTTACATGTCCATTGTATCTCCGTAAAGCTGGGGGGACAAAAAGGTGCAGAGTAGACCCCTGTCTGGGGTGTTTGGTTTTAGACAAAGTAACAAAGAACTTCTCTATTGTCACTGATTCTTCTATTGGGATATGTTGTGGTAGTGGTTGTTACCATTATCTAGTGACATGGGTCTCTTACGCATTTGCTGTGTGTCACAGTTTGGTTTCTTTGGAAGCAGATGGCAAGGCAGTTAGAAGTGCAAGATATTTACTGGGGAATAAGCCTGTGAATGGAATGGGAGGGAGCAGGACCAGGCAGTGGGAGCTCAGGAGCACAGCTTGCCCATTGGAGGGATGCCATGTTGGGTGGCCAGGCCCTTGTATTTATGCTTTTGTTCAGGCATTGACTGAAGGCTGCTGTGACGGAACACTCATTGGCCCAGGGCCACCCCACAAATGATGCAACCTTCACTAGAAAGCTGATGCAGACCCTGAAGGACTAACAGCTGGGGGCCTTGTGTGAACCATGCCCCTCACAGCTGAGCAGCGAGCCATTTTTTGAAAGAGGATCAGAAGGGCCCATCTCTGTTTCTGCCACATCATGAAGAGCACACTTCTCTTGGATTGCAATTAAATAAATATGAAGTAGCCACTTTCTATGTGTAAATGCAGTCTGCAAATTACTACTGAAATTTTCATTTTGTGTGTTGCTGGGGGGTGGGAGGGACACAGAGTTACATGTAGCCAAACAGATGTAAGTATGGTTGGTCAGATTTACCTAATGAAAGATCACAGCCCAAGAATAGCAGTAGGTATTCAAAAACAGACTTTCACAACAACCTTGCACAAAATGCACTATGATTCAATTTTTCAGTTTAGGAAGTTGCAGGCCGCATTGTTCAGGAGACTTTTTGTTCTAGGTCATGCGACTAGGACATCCTTTCCATACAACTAGGAGCTGAGATAATCTGTATTATTCTAAAGGCACTTTGCATTATACTGGGGTGAGCTATGTGAAAAAATTGCAGAAAAGAGTATGACTGCTCAGCTTGTATTTTGTCAAAATAGTTCAGTTCTTATGTACTCTAGTCCAGATTCCAGGGATGTTTGGTATAGTCTTTATTGTGTTAAAATAAAATAGTATGGCTTTTGGCCACATGCAACATGGGACAATTAACTTTTGGCTTTGTAATGTTTGGGTAGTTGTTTTCTACACATGTATAGATGTTAACTCATCACATTTGTGTATTATTTACCTAATCTATTTTAGAAATAAGATGTCACAGTCAAAACACAAAGTACAGTAGATTATGATATCAAGTATAAGGATTTTTTGAATATAAAAAAATAATCCGCTCCCTGTATCATTTTCAGTATTTTATACACAACATGTGGTAAGCATTTCAGTAATTGTTCTCTATTTTTTTAACTGTTGATGTTGATTTCTCTCTTTTATTTAGTAAGATATTAGAATCATCTGGGTGGCCAGATATCTACTTCTAAAGCTAGAGAAGTGATATCATAACTTGTCTAGATATTTACTGATGAGAAATTTCAGCATCAGGGCAGATCATCAGCTTACCCTTGATTCTTTCTAAACTGAGTATGTTAGGTCACAGAGACCATCAGATAAGAGGACCAACAATCACTTATGAGGTCATCTTCCTTATGTTTCTCTCAGCCCCATATACCTCCAAAATTTCACTACTAAAAATATAACAAGTGGAAAATAGGATGTCTTTTGCCTGGAAGGAAGCATCCTGAGAACTGTGTTTAACATTGCTTTCTGATATTCATCCATCTGTCCACCCATCCATTCATAGTGACCTCTTAAATCTCAGTTATGTTATCTGTGAAGTTCAGAATGCAGACATAGAAATGGGCCATCACAGGAGTTACTAAAAGTGGGAGTCCTCATGTGTCTCATCTGTTGTGCTTTGGAGATGACCTTGAGCTTGGCGCCACATCACTCTCCAGCTGCTCCCACAGAAATGGCAGTGAAACCAGAGATACCTAGTCTGGGAGGATCTTTTCATAAAAGAGAATATTCTACATACTGTGATGTGACTGCTGTCATTTAGGCTGTGCTCTGACAAATAGTGTTGAATATTTTGAGAAGAAACAAGAGCTGATGCTGGATCTGCTGGAATACAAAAACAAAAACAAAAACTAAGAAGACCACCTGAAGGTTAAAAGGTTAAAACATAAATTTTACAGTACTTTAAGGTACTTTCATGGAAATGCTTGAGGAACTACAAGGTAAAGATGAGTAGACCTCAGGGCCTGATAGAACCCATTACTGTTTGGATGAACCTGATTGACATATTTGTGGTCTGAAACATTGACCGCAACTACATAAGGTGTTGGAAAAAAATATATGCCAAGAGATTTGTCATGATCTAATGGGGACTTGAAGGAAAGAGAAGGGTGATTTCCAGGTGATCCTGTGACCTTGAGACCATGTAGCTATCTTAAAGAGTGCTGATAGTGCCCATTTCCAGAATCATATAGCCCACTGGACAAGGGATGCTTGCAAAAACTGTGGCAAAAGGTTGGCACAAGGATGAATTCTCCACAGGTTCTCTTCCCATTCTACCTAGTTTGCCTATAGGTGACTAATAAATTGACTGTGGGAATGGTGGACAGTATGGCTGGCTCGGAGAGGGACCCTTTCACTATCTAATTTGAGAGGAATGGTTTACCTTCTCCTTTCCCTGTCTGTGACCACAAACTGTCCTCCTTTTAATAAACTCACTATTTGACTTTCTTTCTCCCTTTCCTCCAGGCTCAGTCTTTTCTAGACTCTTCATGGGAAGAAGCCAACTCTGCATCTTTGCCTGATTACAGTAACTTCCTAATTTCCTCTCCTGCCTCTCCCATATTGTCTTCTGTGCAGATACGAATTTCTGATCTTGGTGAGGCAAGGCTCTGGTGAAGTCTTTTTCATTGGAGAGTGGGTCTTTGTTATAGAGAATCTTCTGGGTGTATTTCAAATCCCCAGAGCCATGAGGGGATCTTTCTTGGTTCTTTCTTGTGAGAATCTGGGGGATCTTGGAGGGTAAAGTCAAGAAAGTCTAAGAGTCTCCCTAAGTCACCAGAGTTATTCACTGCCATGCTAGTGTATATTCTGCTTCTGTCAATTTGTCAAAATTACCATTCAGGTGTTCTTACCAGCTTATGGCTTTAGCAGCTTCTGCTCCAGGCAAGTAGACCTTGGCTGTGATCTCTATATTCTCCTGTGTCTCTACATTTCAAGGTGGCCCTTTGCCTTGTAACCTCAGTTCTCTGACAAGTCCAGGAAAATTATTGATTTTCAGTTTGTTTCACTTCTTTCTTATGTTGAGGATAGGAGTGACAACTTCTGTTTACATGTTAATACTGGGACCAGAAGTCTATCCATAGCTTATTTTGAACACAGGAGTCCATGAAATTCCCATAATGTATAAGATAGTCAAATTGCTCCTCTGCTTCCAGCCTATCTTAGAGTAAAAGCCAAAGTGCTTTTATTGGCCCACAAGGCTTCCATGATCTGCACACTCTCTTGTGTACACATTGGCCACTTCTCTTATTTTCCTCTTTCTATCTCTCCTCCAACCACCTTGGTCTCCTAGCTGTCCTTTAAACATACCAGCAAACTCCCAACCTGGGACCTTTGCACTGGCCTGGAATGATTCTTTCTCCTAGGTGTCCACTGTCCCTGAACAAAAGTCACAGATACCTTGTGATGACTTTCCTGACCACCCTATTGAATATAACAGCCCCACAGTCCTCTCTTACATCCTCATTTCCCCATCCCTTCCCAGCCTTATTTAAATAGCACTTTGCACCACAGGACATGCTTCATATAGTATTTTTCTAATTTTTTATGTTTATTGTCTCTCTCTCCTACCAGATAGTAAGGTCCATGAAAGCAGGGATTTTTGCTTTTTGTGCTTGTTTTATTCCTTGCTTTATAGACCAGTGATATAATGAAATTGTTAATTCAGGATTATCCAGTGATGTCAAAACCATCAAGTGAATGTTTGATGGTGAATGAAACACTTGTACAATGCCAAAGCAACACAACATAAATTAGTTTCAGGTTTCAAAGGGAAAAACATTAACTACTAAATAGAGAAATCAAACTGTCACCACCCTAATTCAGTGGTGAAGCTTAGTATCATTAATGGTGGGCCAACCAGGTGTTCTGTGTTTCCTTAGGTGTTGCAAAATGAAGTTGGTAACATTACTTATACATTATCTAGCCAGATATGCTTAACTTGAATCCATAGGGCTCCTAGTTTATGATAGCTCTTAGTTTATGAAGTAAACAAACAAACAAACAAAAAAGAATGAAACAGATAAAGGGAATTAAGAGTTATAAACTTACAGTTATACATGGAGATGAAAAGTACAGCACAGAGTACATAGTCAATAATATTATAACAATGTTACATGGTGACAGATGGTGAGTAACCATGGTGAGCAATGAGTAAATGTATATAAGTGTCTAATCAATATGCTGTACAACTGAAATTAATATAATATTGTATGTTAATTATACTTAAGTAAAAATAAAAAAATTTCCAAAGAATGACAATATGGATGACTACAAAAACATAGTTCTAAAAAAATAAAAACATGTTTATATGCAATACTATTATATTTATTAACATTTAAAATGTTCAAAACGATAACTTACATTTGTTAAATAAAATATATAAATATTAAAATCTTTTAAAAATTTCATCATGAAGAAGCTGGACAAATTTAGAACGTGGTACGTCCTGTAAAATAACAGTTCAGGATTGTTACAATAAAGGATCTGTTCTAAATGAAAAGAGACATAAAGAATAAAATAGGTGCAATGTATGGGCTTGGATTGTCTGTGATTTGTGCAAAACAATCTTAAAAGGTATATTTAGGTCCTTGAGGAGAATCTAAATTCTAGTATTAGGTGAAAGGAACAGTTTCTGAAATAAAGATGATGAATATGAACTGGAAAAATTAGCTTTCAAGGAGATATGTAGGTTATGAGCTCATTTTGGTAAAAAATAAGATGTTTTATGGAGGAGCATATTAAAAAGAAGTATACACATGCAGATTTTTTTTTTTTAATCCAGAATTTAGCTCATAGACTCCTTCGAATTTTTGTTTCTGGATGGAAGGAAGGAAATTGCTCTTGAGTACAAATAAGAAAGGAGAGGGACCAAACTGCTTCATATTTCAAGATCTATATCTGCCACACACATAAAGGTAAAGTGTTCGTTATGGTCAATTTGCATAGCTGTAAGCACAGAATGTTTTAGAACACTGTGTCTTTATTTACTCAAAATTTCTGGATTTGTTTAATTCAAATTGACCTTCCTCTAATTAAAACAAATTCATGAGTTTTATTAAATTATATCATACCTAACCCCATTTTTTCATTATGTAAGTGTTTCAGAAAGTCTGGAAATTTCTCCTTTAATCTGGATTTTAATTTATAGACTCGACCTTGAAAAACAGAATCTCAGTTATTTGGTCTTGAGTTTCAGACTCTTTAGAGAATTTTTTTTTCTTTCCTCCTCTATTCCTGCCTTCCTCTTTCTCTCTGTTTTCTCCTCTTACTTTCCTTCCTGATTTCTGTCCCTTCTATCTCCTTCATCTTTTCTCTCTTTCCACCACCCACTAACACCATATTCATTTTAGATTTTTTTAAGACAAAATTTAAGGGTTTTTCCTAACAAAACTCTGATTTCATTTTTGTCTGTCCTTTTTTCATCGAAAGCCACTATTTTGTTTTGTTACTTTTACTGTGTGCATGTTTTTATACTTTTTATATAAATACAAACTGAAAGTTTCGCCATTCGTTAAAGCATATATTACCATAAATTGTGTCTATAATGAATATGTCATATTTTGCATATTTTTTGGACTTTATATATATCATCCTGTTCTAGGGCTTTGCACCTTTCTTTTTTTGTCAACATTGTGTTTTTGAGATTTACCATGTTTCTACAAGTAGGTAGATTTAGTCTGTTTTTTAGCTGCTGCACAGTGTCACATTTTATGAATATATCAAAATATATCCTATTAAATTGTAAATATATTTGAGCTCCTCTTGTTTTGTCTTTGAAAGAATGCTGAAGTTAACATTTTTTATGTCTCACTTGGATGTATGCATGTTAGAAAGTTTCTCTAAGATACATACACAGAGGCAGAAATGCTAGGTATGGACAATGTACATCTTTGACTTTACTAGACAGTACTAAATTGTGTTCCAAAGTGGTTACAGTTCCATCAACATTAAGTGGGAATTCCTGTTGTATCACATATGGCCAACAATAGGTATTTTCAGACTTTAAAGATTAGTTAATTTAAGGGTGCCTGGGTGGCTGAATTGGTTGAGCATCTGACTCTTGATTTCAGCTCAGGTCATGATCTCAGGGTTGTAAGATGGAGCCCTACATTGGGCTGCCCATTCAGTGTGGAGTCTGCTTGAGGTTTTTTCTCCCTCCCTCACTTACATTCTCTCTCTCTCTCTAAAATAAATAAATAAAATCTTTTAAAAATTAGTCAGTTTGATAAATATGAAATTATATCTCATTGCTTTAATCTTGTTTTCCTTATTAGTAGTAAGATTTAAAATATTTTCATATATTAAATGGCCATTGGGTTTCCTGTTTTGTGAATTGCCCATTTTTCTGTTGCGTTATTGATTTTTATTTCTTCTTTATATGTTCTTTATACTAATTCTTTTGTTAATTATATATGTTGCAAATATTTTCTCAGTCTAGGGCTTGTTTTTTTTTCACTATTTGTGTTCATTTATTGTAAAAAAAAAAAACCTGTTTTAATTTAGTAAATTCATTAATCTTTCATTGTGCCATTTGTGCTTTTCTGTGTTTTATTTAAGAACTCCTTCCATACTTGAACATCATTTAGTCTCTGTTCTTTCCTTTTTTAATATATTTTATTTTATTTCTTTTAACAATTTTATTTATTTGAGAGAGAGAGAGAGAGAGAGAGAGAGAGGAAAAGAGAGTGCAAACAGGGGAATCAGCAGGCAGAAGGAGAAGCAGACTCCTGCTGAGCAAGGAGCCTATACTCTACTCTATCCCAGGACTCTGGGATCATGACCTGAGCTGAAGGCAGACACTTAACCAACTGAGCCACCCAGGTGCTCCTAAGATTTCATTTTTAAGTTATCTTCTTCACACCCAAGCTGGGGCTTGAACCCACAACACAGAGATCAGGGTCACTCATTCCATCAGCTGAGCCAACCAGGTTCCTCTCATTTATTTCCTTCAAAATGTTAAAGTTTTGCTTTTTCTGGAATTTTTTTTAAATCTTCCTGGGATATTTTTAATGTTTATATAGTATAAAGTAAGGAATTGTATGGATATCTTCTCTTCCAATCACTACTAATTTATTAGCCCTCCCTTAGTCCATTGTAATTACACATTTGTCATACCAAGTATCCACACGTGGTTGTGTTCCACTCTTAGTCCCACACAGCCAGCCCTGATGACTGTCCCAATGGCAGTGTAAATCCAGTATTGATAACCAGTAGTTACTATCAATTCATATTTTGGGATAATAAATATCCCTTGACTTATTTCTAAAATATGCCACAGATTTTCTCAGTTGTTTCATTCTAACCTGTCTGAAAGTTCCTCTCCCTTCCCTCCTTCCTTCCTTCCTTTTCTTTCTTAAGATTTTATTCATTTATTTGAGAGAGCGGTAGTGAGGGCACAAGCAGGGGGATTTGCAGAGGGAGAGAGAGAAGCAGACTCCCCACTTAGCAGAGAGCCTGATGCAGGACTCAACCCCAGGACCCTGGGATCATGACCTGAGCTGAAGGCAGATGTTTAACCAACTGAGCTACCCAGGTGCCCCAAAGTTCCTCTTTTCTTTCAGTCTCTGTCATATTATTTCCTTTCCTTTTACAACTATGTATTATTGAGTTTGAATTCATCTGGACACTAAAAAGCCATGTGGCATGGAAAGATAACTGATCTAGTGAAAGCAGCATACCCAGATCTCCTAAGGAAGACATTAATGGCTACAAACTCTGATGATTTTTAGTTTGTTATTTCTACTTTGAAAACAAAGCCAATGACCATCATGCATCCTTGAGCCATGATGTACTCTTGACTCTAATGGTAAGGACTGGACTTGGAATCAGGTAAGCTCTCTGGCCACATCCCTTCCCCTTGACCACAGTGATTAGTTTAGGGCAGTTGTCTCAGCAGAACTGGTTTGTTCACTGAAGTTCAAGACTTTTGTTCTACATTTGAGAAAAGCAAGTCAAGTCCCTTGTATCTCCTGTATTGACACCTGGCTAACTGCAGCCATCCTGGATCAGGAGCAGGATGGAGGGTGAAGCAGACACCATGCAAGATGGAGCCCAGAGATGGAGAGACACTGGATTCTTTGTGACATTGCTGGGTTGCTGGATCAGCTCTTGCTGGAAACCCGAAGTGTGGAGTTTTCGATCGCTCAAGGGAATATATTCTTAGATTGTTAAAAGTAGTTTGAGTTGGGAATTGTTTTAAAAGATTTTTTTTAGTTTTTTATTTGAGAGAGAGCAAGAGTGAGAGGAAGAGAGCAAGAGCTGAGGGGAGGGGGATGGGGAAGCAGAGGGAGAAGGACAAGCAGACTCCTTGCTGACACAGGGCTTGAACCCAGGACTCTGGGATCACGACACAAGCTGAAGGCAGATGCTTAATTGACTGAGCCACTCAAGCACCCTGGGAATTTTTTTTTTCTTTTGTAAGTAAAACAATTCTAATTCATATAGGTATTTAAAAAAACCTTTTCTAGGGGCGCCTGGGTGGCTCAGTGGTTTAAAAGCCTCTGCTTTCGGCTCAGGTCATGATCCCAGGGTCCTGGAATCGAGCCCCGCATCGGGCTCTCTGCTCAGCAGGAGGCCTGCTTCTCTTCCTCTCTCTCTCTGTCTGCCTCTCTGCCTACTTGTGATCTCTGTCTGTCAAATAAACAAATAAAATCTTTAAAAAAAAAAAAAAACACCTTTTCTATTTCTCAGCTGTTGAATTACTTGAATGAGTAAGTTGCTACTCACTGGCCTAAGGACTCTTAAACCTACATTTACATTCTGATAACAAACCTTTACCACAGTGGAATGGTCTCACATAAAACTTTGTCTAGAGTTTTTATTAGAAACAAGTAACAACTGAGGAAAAAAGACCTCAGATAAAACTTTCATTTCTATTAGCTAAAAGTGATTGGAGAAAAAAATTGGCAGTTAGCTTTTGAGTACTTCAGGTCTAAACCCGCAACTCTTTGACTCTCTTGACTCCTGCCACACACACACAGTTCCAGCATTCCACTGTTAGGAAGTAACAGGGAGGAGATGGTGCAGAATTAACCTGGGGGTAACTATTTATGGCTTATATGATCAAGAAAGACATAAAAATCAACGTTACTTGATTCCTGGTGAGGAGAGCTGAGGAACTCGGTTAAGAGGTGAGTTAAAGAAATGTTTAACTCTGGCTTTCTAAATTAGTTTGGAAAGCCCCAGAGTTGTGATTCTGATTCCTTGTCAGGAATTGGCCCCCTCCCTGTTCTTCCCCAGTACAGAAATAAAGCCAGTCTTCAGATTAATAAAATTAATACATTACTGGCCTTCCAAGTTCTATGGCAGCAGGGTTGCTGGTTGGCCCCATAGCCCGTCGGCGGACTATGGCCTTATGGTGACAGGAGGGTGACATCACAGAGGAAAGGTCTTCCCATGGGGCCCAGTTATTTTCTTACTTAGCATAGCTTACACAACCAGTATTACATGAAAACTTACATCCCAAAGACTCCTTTAAAATGATTGCTGGCTCCAAATGACTCGATTCCACTTTGACTCATTTTCCACCATTTTCTCCTTTTCATCCCTTCCAAATTATTTAAATAAGAATGGAGGGACAAATTATAACCTTTGCCTTTCTGTTTGACCTCGAGTTTGCTCCAAACTCTTCTTTTTTCTTTTTTCTTCCCATTGAGCAAGTGCTTCTAAAATTTACTAGCATCTAAAATTTACTAGCAATATGCCTGCTGAAGCACTTAGCACAGTATCTGCCCATGCAATCATGATGTTAAAGAGCACAGCTCAGGGGCTAAAACAGAGCAGGTACCCAGTAAATGTGAGCGGCTCTAACACCAGTATGATTATTATTGTTGGTTTTATAATGGCTTTTCATACATTTCAAATTTCACTTCAGGGATAAAAATATCCATAGCTAGGCAATATCTGGTTTTTATTGTGTTCATAGAACATTAATTTTTACTTGTGTGACATATTCTAAATGCCAATATGCATCATCTAAAGGAGATCCATTGTGACATACATAATGGCCTAGATTTATGCGATTTTGGTAGGTTTCTTTAAAAGGCTGATTCTCTTTTTGAAGTTTAAATATGATTGAATGACTTTTTCTTTTTTAAAACAAAGCCATCCTGGGGCGCCTGGGTGGCTCCATTGGTTAAGTGACTGCCTTCAGCTCGGGTCGTGATCCCAGAGTCCTGGGATTGAGTCCCGCATCAGGCTCCCTGCTCCTTGGAGAGTCGGCTTCTCCCTCTGACTTTCTCCCCTCTCATGCTCTCTCTCACTGTCTCTCTCTCAAATAAATAAATAAAATCTTTAATAAATAAATAAACAAAGCCATCCTATCAAACACATGAAAAAATGTTCATCATCACTAGCCATCAGGGAGATTCAAATTAAAACCACATTGAGATATCACCTTACACCAGTTAGAATGGCCAAAATTAGCAAGACAGGAAACAACGTGTGTTGGAGAGGATGTGGAGAAAGGGGAACCCTCTTACACTGTGGGTGGGAATGCAAGTTGGTGCAGCCACTTTGGAGAACAGTGTGGAGATTCCTCAAGAAATTAAAAATAGAGCTTCCCTATGACCCTGCCATTGCACTACTGGGTATTTACCCCAAAGATACAGATGGAGTGAAAAGAAGGGCCATCTGTACCCCCATGTTTATAGCAGCAATGGCCACAGTCGCCAAACTGTGGAAAGAACCAAGATGCCCTTCAACAGACCAATGAATAGGGAAGATGTGGTCCATATACACTATGGAGTATTATGCCTCTATCAGAAAGGATGAATACCCAACTTTTGTAGCAACATGGACGGGACTGGAAGAGATTATGCTGAATGAAATAAGTCAAGCAGAGAGAGTCAATTATCCTATGGTTTCACTTATTTGTGGAGCATAACAAATAACATGGAGGACATGGGGAGATGGAGAGGAGAAGGGAGTTGAGGGAAATTGGAAGGGGAGGTGGACCATGAGAGACTATGGACTCTGAAAAACAACCTGAGGTTCTTGAAGGGGGTGGGGTGGGAGGTTGGGGGAACCAGGTGGTGGGTATTAGGGAGGGCACGTATTGCATGGAGCACTGGGTGTGGTGCAAAAACAATGAATACTGTTACACTAAAAAGAAATTTTTTTAAAAAGTGAGATGAGAATATATCCAGCATGAGACTGATTCCAGTATTATCACTTTATTTAGATTAATGGTAAAATCTTTCACAAGGAAATTATCTCCCTTTTACCCAGTCCTTTATAAAAATTTGTTTCTAACGGAACTGTGTCCTAGAGTCCTGTTGATTTTTATGTATCCACGCTTAAATTACAATGAGTATTCTGCTTGTCATCTTCAAAAAAAGCATCATTACGGGCATCTGGGTGGCTCGGTGTGTTAAGCCTCTGCCTTGGGCTCAGGTCATGATCTCAGAGTCCTGGGATTGAGCCCAGCATCCAGCTCTCTGCTCGGGGGGGAGCCTGTTTCCCCTTCCCCTTCTGCCTTCCTCTCTGCCTACTTGTGATCTCTCTCTCTCTGTCAAATAAATAAATACAATCTTTAATGGGAAAAAAGGGAAAAAAGAAAAGCACCATTAATTCACAGTTATCGCTGGGTAGATACTATGGAGTTTTATCTAGTTTTCATTAGTGTTGATACATGATCAAATAAAATCACTTGTTGAATGTATTTATAATGAGCGAATAAAGCACTATCTGAAACCTCTGTAACTCACAGGTTACAGAGGCAATCTTTGAAATAATGTTCCATTCACTAGTGGGAAGTGGTCATGGAACCATTTCTTACAAATACATTTATATTTGTAATACATATAAATGTATATTTGTATACATTTATATGTATACATTTTTTATTTTTTTATTTTTATTTACATTTTTTATTTTTATTTGTATACATTTATATGTATTTGTGCATGTAAGTGATACATATGATATGTATATATGTATATCCCATGGATATGTATGTAAATGTACATAGGTACATAAATAAGAACTCAAAGCAAATTTAAATAAATACAAAAATTTACACAAGGCCAAAAAAATTCAAAGCAGAGGTGACTCAAAAATTCTAATGAAAACACATACGTGATGAAAAATCTCAAAATGCAAGAAAAAGATAGTCTCTACTCCATTCTCAGAATTTCATTTAAGATCAGAGTTGAAGGAGTGGCCTTTTCTTTAGAATTGCAATGTGCTTTCCAAACACCTTTCATTTTTAATGTGACTCTGGGTGATAGTCCCTAAGATTCTAATATTTGGGCACTGTAAACATTATTTTACTCTTGTGGCCCACTGAACAACCTCCAAAAAAAAAAGAAACTTTGGCAACTATCTGTAAGGGAATGAAGTAATCATCATTTTCTATTTCTCTCTGGATTTCTGACATAAGCCTGACAATACTGAGTGAAAATGTTCTGGAAAGTAGAACTGGGATGTGAATACAAAGCAATATTATGGCTTTGTCCCTCAATGTTTCCCCAGATCCAATGTTCCTGAGAGAAAATCTTCCATTCTCCTCTTTTAACTATATGTATGGCTGTGCCCTCTGGTGTCAGAATTTCTCTTATTCTGAGGCAAAACCTTCATCTTCATCAATTAGTGCATGTAAATGGATGTGAAGATGTATTCTCAGATTCATCTGAAAGATATTTTCTGACCTCAATTTTTTTTACATTTATTCAGACCGATTCAATTTCTTAATGAAGTTTGCCTAGGAACAATCTGAAAAGCTGTCTAATGGTAAGAGGTGAAGAGAAAGAAGAAGAAAATGAAGATGAAGACAAAAACAAAGATGAAGACAAGGACAAAGAAGAAGAAGAAGAAGAAGAAGAAGAAGAAGAAGAAGAAGAAGAAGAAGAAGAAGAAGAAAGCATTATTTTGCGATCTTTACTCAGATTTTCTAACAAAACGTTTGCCAAACCGTATGGATCTAACTAAATCCCCTTGGTGTTACGAGTTTCAGTAAGCACATGCCCAGGCTATTTGCATCCTAGGAAACAAATGTAGAGCACATGTCTTGGAAACAACTTAATGTGAGAGTGAATAGTCTGGACTCCAGAACCAAGAACGTGTATCTTGGCTGTAAAGGACAGAGGATAAAAAAAGAAACAAACAAACAAAAAGTCTACATATAGAAATGAAACATTTGTCTTTAATGTCTAAGCTCTTTCCTTAAGACAGTGGGAAATCATTTTAATGAATGAGAGGAACCTGCCATGTTGTGGTGCTAAGTCGTAGCAGTTTGGCTGTGCGTGTTCAACCATGCGACCACAGCCTTTTGCACTCTCCACTCACATGCTGCGTGACCAGAGTGAGTCGTGCCCTACACCCTCCCCTGAGAGAGGTGCGTGCAGGAGCCAGCCAGAGCTCTCTTAGACCCGGAGAGTCTGAGCACTCCCAGCCCTGGCCATCATGAAAATCTAGTGTGCTATCTCTGCTTGGGACCTCTCTGGCAGTCTGGACCTGCCAGACAGTCGGGGCTAGTATTTCTCATGGTTTTGGGTACAAGTGGGAGTTCCTGTGATCCCAGAGACCGTGACTGGGAATGTGTTCTGCCAGCAGCAGAGGGAGAATTTATGTGCTCTGGAGCACCCAGAGGGGAAGAAACTGAGGCTTCTCTCTGAGAGGGAGGACTGAGTGCACTTTGCTTTCCTCTAAACCTCCAAAAATCATCAAAAGCCGCCAAGGGGAGAAAAAAACAAAGGAACAAACAAACAAAAAAACCTTCAGAGAACAAAAACCTGAAAAACCAGTTTCCTCAGAGCCCACCCCCTTGATGGGGGCAGGAGGACTTAACTCTAGGAATACTGCCTGAAAACCCAGGCAGCAGACCCCTCCCCCAGAAAGCCAACAAAAAAAGGGGGAGGGGAGCAAGAGGACAACCACCACTACTTCATGAATACAACTTTTATTTTTAATTCGTTCCCATATATATATATATATATATATATATACATATATATATATATACACATATAACTTTTTAACCTATTTACCATCACAGTGAGATGTTCAGTACATCAAATTCCATAATAACCCTTTAACCTGAACTTTTTGATACATATACCTGTTTTTTTCTTTTACTTTTCTATTTCTTAATTTTTTTAATTTATTTTTTTAATATTCATATAAATATAAGGTTCAAGGGAATCCCTTTCCCCCAAACAATGCTACCCCTATAGGTAAACCAGTTTTAATCCCCCTTTATCTGAGGAAAGTTGAGTCCTTTAACAAAGATATCAAGATACATCCAGGAAGAATCAAAATAACCTTCCATGCCCACACTGAGAATTTATAAACACTCCCATCTTTTTCTTCTGTCAGTGTTTCTGTGTATTTGTTTTTGTGCTGGTAATATATAAATCTTATACTTGGCGTTCTTTTTGATGAGGTTCTATTTTTGTTTTGATTTTTTTTTCCCTCTTGTCATCTACTTTTGTCGGTCTTTTGTTTGTCTGTTTTTGTTTGTATACTTCATAAATCTTACCTTGGGGCCTATTTGGGCTGGGCCTTCTTTTTTATTTTATCTTTCTTTTTTTTTTTTTCCTGTCTCTCTGTCTCTTTTTTTTTCTTTTTTCTTTCATTTTGGTGGGGACTCTCAATTGCTCAGAATTGTTCCAGGGTGCACCTTCCCTGAACCACGGTCGATACATTCAGCTAAACATCCGCTCAGCCATCTCTCACCAAAATGACGAGGAGGAGGAAAGCCCAACAGAAGAAAAAATTCAGAGACTGGGCCTTCTGCATCAGAGCTATTGGATATGGACATTGACAGTATGTCATAAAGGAAATTCAGGCTAACAATTATCCAGGCAATAGCTAGGTTGGAGAAAGCCCGTGGTGACAAATGGAACTGATTGTGGTTTTAATTGGTAGCTTCTGGATGCCAAGTGATGCCTAGCATTTTCTCACATGTTTGCGAGCCATTTGGTTGTCTTCCTTGGAGAAATGTCTGTTTATGCCTTTCATTCCTTTCTTCACTGGAGTGTTTGGTTTCTGGGTGTTGAGTTTGATAAAGTCTTTACCAGTTTTGGATACTAGCCCTTTATCTGAAAGGTCACTTCCAAATACCTTCTTCCATTCCATGTGTTGCCCTCTACTTTGGCTGACTGTTTCCTTTGTTGTGCCAGAGCTTTGTATCCTGATGAAGTTCCAATAGGTTGTTTCTGCTTTAGTTTCCCTTGCCTTAGAGCTGTGTCTAGCAAGAAATTGCTGCAGCCTAGGTCAAAGAAGTTGCAGCCTTTCTTCTCCTGTAGGTATTTCTTGGTTCCCTGTCTCATATTTAGGTCATTCATCCGCTTGCAGTTTATTTTTTGTTTATGCTGTAAGAAAGAGCCCTGTTTAATTATTTTGCTTGTTATTTAACATAGTCCTGGGAGTCCTATCCTTTGAGCCTAACTGAAACTGCACTGTGCTTGAAAACGTGTCAAGTAACATATTCCCTTCATGAAGAAATAAGCGTTGTAATGGCATATAATGGATAGAAAGTGTAGAATAACTAGGAACAAATCCATGTGTTTACCTCCTTGGAACTACACTCTGCTGAACGTGTCCTTGAGTTGACAATTTATTTTCATTTGCATGTTATGTGAGGACACATTAGCTGAAACAAAAATAGGTACTTAACTTCTTGAAACTACTCTGTACTTTTAAAGCATCGCTTAAGTAACAACTTTCTTTTTCACATATGAGTTCAAGTACTTATGTGAAGAGTCCAGAGAACGTGTCCTTGTCCTTCATTCCTTAGAACACTAACGTCTTGAAAAATCTTCAAGAAACATCCCCTGTCATTTCAATGCAATGAAATGGCATTGTGGCCATAATCTTAACCAACAGTGTTCTTTTATCCATGCTCCAGGCAATATCTTCTTTCCCTTAGAACACAAGTGTTTTCATATGGTTTCACTTATTTGTGGAGCATAAGAAATAACACTGAGGACATGGGGAGATGGAGAGGAGAAGAGAGTTGAGGAAAATTGGATGGGGAGATGAAACATGAGAGACTATGGACTCTGAAAAACAATCTTTATTTTGAAGGTTTTTGAAGGGGCAGAGTGTGGGAGGTTGGGGGGGCCTGGTGGTGGGTATTATGGAGGGCACGTATTGCATGGAGCACTGGGTGTGGTGCATAAACAATGAATTCTGTTACACTGAAAAGAAATTAAATTTTTAAAAAAACACAAGTGTTTTCTCTTTGTGCATAAGACTACTAAAAGCCAGTTGTTGAACTCCTCAGAACAACACTGTGTTTAAGGAACTTGTCAAGGCATGAAAAAATGTTCATCATCACTAGCCATCAGGGAGATTCAAATTAAAACCACATTGAGATACCACCTTATACCAGTTAGAATGGCCAAAATTAGCAAGACAGGAAACAACGTGTGTTGGAGAGGATGTGAAGAAAGGGGAACCCTCTTACACTGTTGGTGGGAATGCAAGTTGGTGCAGCCACTTTGGAGAATAGTGTGGAGATTTCTCAAAAAATTAAAAGTAGAGCTTCCCTATGACCCTGCTATTGCACTACTGGGTATTTACCCCAAAGATACAGCTGTAGTGAAAAGAAGGGCCATCTGTACCCCAGTATTTATAGCAGCAATGGCCACAGTAGCCAAACTGTGGAAAGAACCAAGATGCCCTTCAACGGACGAATGGATAAGGAAGATGTGGTCCTATGGAGTATTACATAATACACTATGGAGTATTATGCCTCTATCAGAAAGGATGAATACCCAACTTTTATAGCAACATGGACGGGACTGGAAGAGATTATGCTGAATGAAATAAGTCAAGCAGAGAGAGTCAAGTATCATATGGTTTCACTTATTTGTGGAGCATAACAAATAACATGGAGGACATGGGGAGATGGAGAGGAGAAAAGAGTTGGGGGAAATTGGAAGGGGAGGTGAACCATGAGAGACTATGGACTCTGAAAAACAACCTGAGGGTTTTGAAGGGGCGGGGGGGGTAGGAGGTTGGGGGAACCAGGTGGTGGGTATTAGGGAGGGCACGTATTGCATGGAGCACTGGGTGTGGTGCAAAAACAATGAATACTGTTATGCTGAAAAGAAATTAAAAAAAAAAAAAAAGGAACTTGTCAAGGAACATCTTCCTGTCATGAATATATAGTGTTTTTTTTTTTTTTAAGGCATGCGCTGATCTACTTGAAACTACACTACTTACATCACCCATCAAGTAACGTGGGTTTCACTTATGTGTGTGTATGTGTATACATAGTATACATAGCAGGGAAACTCCTTGAAACTACATTATGTTTAAGTGTCCCTAAAGGAACATCTTACTTTTCTTAGAGCAGAGTTTTTTATATGAGTTATGTTTCCAAGATGGCTGATTACTCGGGGGATCCAGAACTTGCAAGTGTCCTTTGGATAGGACTAGATCAACATTCAACTCTTTTGAACAACTAGGAAGAGGATTGGAGGAGGAAGGAAACAGTCTGCACAGCTGAAGGCAGAGGTGAGGTTCAGAGCCGTGAGTTGGGGGATTGAGAAACCAAGTAGCTCAGACAGGGAGGAAGCCCGGTTCACAGAATAAAGTCAGGGAAAGGGAGCAAGTTGGAAAGAGTGCAGAGGGTTGTGACCACACAACAAGCTGAAGTGAGGAGATCATTTGGATTATTCAGGGGGAGACTGTCACCTTTCCTGGAGGGCATTTGGTGAGATTTGAATGAGATCATACAATATTGGACTGAGATCTCATGAGATTCAGACTGTTAGGTCCCCAATAATGGATCCGTGATTAAAGGAGCGAGACTGATACAAAGCGAAGGTCAAGCAAATCTTTATTTCACGCCAAGCATCAAGAATCAAACTGACCGGCCATGGCCATGCCTCTTACAGAGAGGGCGACCCCTCTCTGTTTCACAGACTAGCTTTTAAGGGCAAAGGCCATGCAGTTGGTTGGACGTGGCCACGCACAGGTGGCCAATGAAATTGTAACACACAGAGAAAGCTGCACAGTGATGTTAGGTCATACATAAGTGACCAATTGAATTATAATTTACCCTAGTAGATATTTGAACCAGCCTATCACCTTGGTCAGAATTGGCACCCAAAAGGTGCCCCAAGGGGCGGGGCCCATACTCCTTGCTAACTTGGGAGACAGCATGCACCCCCCTACTGATCAGATGTCTCCACCTGGCCTGACCCACCCTTGTATTTGGGCTTTGTTACCTGGGACTGGTTTCCAGGACTTGTTTTTGAGTAAGTCCCCTGGGGGAAGGGAGGCAGGGACAATTTAAGGGTTAAACAAGAAGGTTATTGTTTAACCTGGATGGGAGTGTTCTGCCTAAAATAGGTCCTTACAGGACCAAGACTGCAGGAGATTTGGTTCGAAACCTCCCAAGATGTGTGTGACATTTCATGATATTTAGAATGAGATCTGTTGAGATTTGTATAAGATACCATGAGGCTTGGATGAGTCCTCTTGAGATTTGGGCAGAGACTGCAAGATTGGGATGAGAGCTCATGAGATTTGGCGAGACATCTCACAAGGTGTGGGTGAGAGCTCACGAGATTTGGACAGGGATATGGGGATATTTGGATGAGATCTCATGAAAGTTGGAATACGATCTCATCCCATGAGATGTGTGTGAGATCTCAAGATATTTTGACTGATGCTCAAGTGTTTGGAACTGGGGTTTGGAGCGGTATTCTTTGAAAGGGCTCTCTCTGCACTGAGTGGTTCCCAGGGCATACTTCACATGTGTGAACCACCTGCTTTTCAGGACGCAGGCATCCAGGTTGGTTAAGGGTGGGGGGGGGACAAGATGGCGGGGAAGTAGGAGGAGGCGCCTTTTCAACCTGTACCCTAAAGTGAAATGATTACCCACCAAAGAATTCCAATCACCCATGAAATCAGCCTGAGATCAGAATTATACACGTCTGGATCTCTACAGGGGCAGAAGATGCCAGTGGGCAGGTAAGGCAGAGTGGGAAAGGCGGACTGATATCGGAAGATAAAGAAAAGTGGGAGGGAGCCACCAGAGGTGACCAGTTGGAAAGTAACACCCCTAATACGAGCGAGAGTGCCCTGCGTCTGGGGACCAGCATTAACTTGGGGACTGGTTGAAAGCACTCCAAAAGAACAAAAGATCGTGGGGGGAAACTGTGGGAATCGGGGCGGCTAGGGACAGGGGCTTAAGTCCCCGGTCCCAGGACAGCCTCCCCTGGCGTGGGGCCAGAGAGAGTGCAGCGGAGAAACCAGGTCTTGGTCCTGAGCCGCCAGCGCGCCCGAGATTGCGTGGGTTCTGGCCCCTGTGAGGGGATGGGAGCCACGCCAGACGGCAGAGCCTGAGATGCGCGTGCCCCTCATCCTCCCCTGAGAGAGGTACAAAGGCCCAGCCGGCGCTCTTTGACACGCGCCATTGTTTCAGCCTAAGACGCGCGCCCCAGACTCTCCCCTGAAAGAGGTGTGCGCAAGCTGGGTGCTCTTAGACCCAGAAAGACCAGGCACTCCCAGCCCGGGCCAGCAGGAAAATCTCAGTGTGCAATGATCGCTGCTTGTAACCTCTCTGGCAGTCTGGAGCTGCCCAGACAGCCGCCGCTGCTGCCGTGGTTTTGGGTACAATCAGAAGATCCTGCGTCCCCAGGGACCACAACTTGGAACCTGCTCTGCCATCTGCCAAGGGGGAATTTATCTGGGCTCTGCAACACCCACAGGGGAGCAGACTGAGGCTTCTCTCTGTGAGGGAGGACAGGGTGCAGTTTGCTTTCCTCTAAACCTACAAAAACCATCAAAAGCAGTCAAGGCGAGAGGAAAAAAAAAAAGGTGAACAAACATAAAACCTCCAGAGAACAAAAGCCTGAAAAAACCGGTTTCCTCAGAGCCCACCCCCTTGAGGGGGGTGGGAGGACTTAACTCAGGGAACATCATTGGCTGAAAACCCACGTGGCAGACCCCTCCCCCAGAAAACCAACCAGGAGAGGAAAAAAAAAAAAAAGACTACGAGAGAACCACCGCCACTACTTCATAGGACAACTTTTATTTTTAATTTGTTCCCACTATTATGGCCCATTTTTTTTATAGATAATTTTTTAACCTATTTACCATCACAGTGAGCTGTCCAGTACATCAAATTCCATAATAACCTTCTAACCTGAACTTTTTGATACATACACCTGTGTTTTTCTTTTGCATTTCTATTTTTTGAATTTTTTTTTAATTTTAGTTTAGTTTAGTCTAGTTTATTCCTTTTTTATTTTTATTTTCTAATATTCATATAGAGTTAAACTTCAAAGTAATCCCCTTTCCCTAATCAATACTAC